>PVKP010001696.1:36654-139484 GCA_004027715.1 Plecturocebus donacophilus
TCTGCGAGAAGACTATCCCAGCAGAGGGAAGAGCAATCGCAAAGGCCTTACTTCCCTCTGTCTGCTCCAACCATATAGCTCTCCAACAGCAGATATCTCCCCTTGATAACTGAGGCTATCAGTTCAGAAAAGCAATGGAAGAGCAGATCACATGGAACCTTTAGGGTCATGGTGAAGATCTGGTTTTCATCTCAGTGTGAAGGAAACAGGACATAGGCAGCTCAGTTTGTTACATTGAGATTAGATGGAAGAGAGCCAATTTTTAAAACTGGGCTCCTGTTAAAAATATACTGAAATAATTAAGTTGTGAAATGATTTGATGTGGAAGAGTGGAAGCAGTGGAACTATCGGGAAGTATTATGATTTTTGGCTGAAAGGTTAAGGTAGACTCAATAGGTTAGCTGGAGACTTGGGTGAAGGTTATTAACAAAGAGACTAAGTAGTCTGAGCAAATAGAAGGCTGGAATTGACATTAACTGAGATGGGAAAAGAAAATCTGGGGAGGAAGAAAAGGTAGGAGTTCAGTTTTGGACTTTTTTTTTTTCTTTGAGATGCAGTTTTGTTCTTGTTGCCCAGGCTGGACTGCAATGGCATGATCTTGGCCCACTTCAACCTCCACCTTCCAGTTCAAGAAATTCTCCTGCCTCAGCCTCCCAAGTAGCTGAGATTATAGGCCTGGATCACCATATCCAGCTAATTTTTGTACTATTAGTAGAGACGGGGTTTCACCATGTTGACCAGACTGGTCTCGAACTCCTGACCTCAGGTGATCTTACTGCCTCTGCCTCCCAAAGTGCTGGGATTACAGGCATGAGCCACCATGCCCAGCCAGTTTTCGACATTTTAACTTAGTAGAGGCATATTAAACATCCAAGTGGAGATATCAAGGGGCCTTTGGATATAAATCTGAAGATTAGGAGAGTAAATTTAGTTGAATCTATAAATGTAGACATTGTTAGAGTAGAGGTGAGGTGGTCTGTAAATCTAGGAGATTGGTTAAGACCGTCAAGGGAGTAAGTATAGAGAGAGTAGAGATCTGCAAATTAACTGGGAGGCATACCTATGTTTCCAGGTCAGAAAGATAAGGAGGAACAAGCAAAGAAAACCAATGTAGGACAACAATTAGGACAGTGTGGTAATTTGAAAACCAAATAAAGAAAATATGCCAGAAACAGGGAGCATTGCACTATCAAATGCTTATGATTCAGTTAGATGAGGAGGAACATTTACCTCCTGCTATGGTTTGGTTTGTTCTTGCCTGAACTCATGTTAAAATTTGATCACACATGTGGCAGTCTTGGGAGGTGGGTCATAGTGGGAGGTGTTTCAGTCATGGGGGCAGATCCTTCATGAGGTCAGAGTAATGCCCCCCTGCAGGGTTAATTTTTCTCACTTCAGGGAAGGGGTTAGTTACTGACAATAGCTTGTTTCAAAGACTCTGGCTTCCTCAGTTTCTCCCTCCTGTGTCCTCTCTCACCATTTAATCTCTGCACACACCTGCTCCCCTCCTCTTTCTGTGATGTGCTGAAGCATTTGGGGGCCCTCACCACATGCAACTAGCAAATCTTGAACTTTCTATCCACTAGGCTCATGTGCCAAATAAACATCTTTTCTTTATAAACTACCCAATCTCAGGTATTCTGTTACAGCAACATACATGGACTAAGAGAGCACCACACACAGCAATGCAGAGGCCATTTATGATCCTGACCATAGAAATTTCACCTCAAAGGTGAAGGCAAAGCCTTGACTTGTTTAAGAATACAAAAGAAGGCTGGGCATGATGGCTCATGCCTGTAATCCCAGCACGTTGGGAGGCTGAGGCGGGTAGATTACTTGAGGTCAGAAGTTTGAGACCAGCTTGACCAACGTGATGAAAGCCTGCCTCTACTACAAATACAAAAATTAGCCGGCCATCGTGGTGCATGCCTGTAATCCTAGCTGCTCAGGAGGCTGAGTTGGGAGAATCACTTGAACCCAGGATGCGGAGGTTGCAGTGAGCCCAGACTACACCATTGTACTCCAGCCTGGGAAACAAGAGTGAAACTCTGTCAAAAAAAAAAAAAAAAGAAGAGAGAAAGTGGAGACAGCAGGTGTCAGTAATGTTTTCAAGGAGTTTTGCTACCAAGAGAAGCAAAATTAATAATGAGGGGATTTGAGTAAAGATTCTTATTTTAATTAAAAAATATTCTATTAGGAAGCATTCAGAACAGAGAAAGACCATTGATAGTTATTGGCACAGTGTTCTTGAGCACGTTAGAAAGCTCGGGATCTGGTGTCCAAAAAGAGTTGTCCTGGGATGCGTTTGGAAACTCTACTCTGTGGAAGCAGGAGGGCCAGCAGACTGTGTGGACACAGATGCATTTGTGGTGAATGTGGTGCAGAGAGCCTGCAGAGCCTTTCTTCTGAGTGTCCTGGGTTCTCAGTGAAATTTGACGCTGAGAGGAAGACTGGTGCAGAGGGCTGGGCTTAACCGGGAGTCATATATCAAGATAAGTGCACAGAATTGGGGAATGGGGGCAAGGCAGGGAAAGGCTATGTGAGGAAGTCATTATGAATGATCATATAAGCAAGATAAAAAGGAAAATGAGAAATGAAGGATGTGGGATGAATGTGAAGAATAGTAAAAGGCTGGAAGGTTTATACATCCCAGGGAGGTATGTTTTCAAAGCTTCTTATTGGTCCTAAGCTCCAACAGTCTTGGTCATTCGATTTGCTGAAGTCTTCAGTTTCTTTGTATCCTTATCACCACTGCCTTATTTCACATTATCATTATCATTATTCCCAGGGCATTTTGCATGCCTCTTCTAGTGCTAAGCAAAGTATCACAGAATAGCAGCATGAGCATCACTTGGGGGCTTATTAGAAATGCAAACTCCTAGGCCTCAACTTAAGCTTATTGAATAAGACTCTCTAGGACTGGGGCTCAGGTGATTTTTTTGCATATAAAATGCAAAAATCTCTTCCCTTACTGCATATAACATACAAAAATCTCTGTCCATACAGTCACCCAAGGGATTTTCCACATAAGCAAACCTCATTATGTTCTACTTTTCCTCAAAATTTTTTGGACCTGCTTTACCTAAAGCATAACATCTAAAAATGTGACCTTAGCTCATTCCCGTATTTCCACCTGTGTTATCATCTTGTTTCTCATATCTTTATGTCTTAGTGTTTGCTGTTGCTGGCTCTGAAAGGTATTCCTTATCTTGCTACACAGAAAAAAAAAATTACTCGGTTTTCACATTTAAGCTGAGAAATGTTCTCATTCCTCTTGGTCAACTCAGATGTTTTTACCCTATGCCTTCACCAAACTTTACATAGACTTCCATTTTAATAGGCATATCATTATATTCTTAAATTTTACATGTATTGCCCACCACTAAACAGAAAGTTCCTTGATGGTAAAAATATTTTTCTTTTATCTTTGATGTCCTGCATCTCAATCAGTTATTAGGCATTCACTACATATTCTTGGAAGAGAGTAACTGAATAAAGCATTTCTAAGTAATGTGGTTTCTGCACTTAGGTGCTCTGCCATGTCTGAATCTGACTTACAACAATTTATTGTATGTTATACACAGCCAGAAATAATGAAAAATCTGTTTATGAAATCTATTTTTTTACACCAGGTCATTTATGAGTATGTTAAGTAATAAAACACTCATACTTTCATTTTTCATATGATAAAGCCAAACATTTACTAATTTTTCAGCAAGACTTTGTGATTTGTGTGAATTATTTTTCTTGAACTATAAAGATTCTTTCCCCAGAGTATCCTTGTAGTACCTGACAATATTTGCCTATTACTTTGTCAAGGCAATGTGACTATTTCTGTGGTTTTGCAACAAGGTTTTCCAATTTGAACAACGATTGACGTCATGATAATGACCTCATCGATTTCACATTCTGGACTGAGCCAACCAATTCCATTCAGATTTGTTATGCAGTTCATTTCCTGGGGCCTTACTAAGCAAACACTTTCCTGTTAATCTTTGACAGCTGGGCCAACTGACATATTTAAACAAATAGTAAACTATTTTCTGACAATGAAAATATAAAATGACAAAATGATTAATTTAGTTATATCAGTATCCAATGGAACAGCTTAAATTAAGTCTTTTTATTTATTGTTGGTAGATTAATGGAATCATCTGATAAGGTAAATCACTAAAAATTTTGGTGTAGTTTCAACACTTCTGGCTAATATCATATACTTTCACACAATAATTCAGACTCATATTACTCTTTAATCATTATAGCAAATATGTGACTTGGTATAAAAACAGAACTACATAATACTCTCAAGTTTAAAGGCATTGAAATTTTGGGGAAGACAACTTGTTTTGGAAGAGCATTACTAAGTTTACCAAGGAATTTACATAACTTCCTTTAGTATTTTTACAATATAAGGTTATTTTTTATTTCTTTTTTTCTTTTTTTTTTTTTTGAGACAGGAATCTCACTCTGTTGCCAGGCTGGTGTGCAATGGCATGATCTCGGCTCACTGCAACCTCTACCTCCTGGGTTCAAGCCATTCTCCTGCCTCAGCCTCCTGAGTAGCTGGGATTACAGGTGCCCACTACCTTGCCCAGCTAATTTTTGTATTTTTAATAGAGACAGGGTTTCACTGTCTTGGCCAGGATGGTTTCTGTCTCTTGACTTCAAGATCTGCCTGCCTTGGACTCCCAAAGTGCTGGGATTACAGGTATGAGCCAACGTGCCTGGCCAGTATTTTTAAATTATACAGAGATTATAGCAGGAAATATATATATGTGTTTGTGTATTGTGTGTATTCACATACACTCATACACACTAAATTAAAAGAATGAGTCAAGAATTCTTTTACAAAATTATATCCCTTCAGATTGATACTTCCAAGGATTATCTGCTTGACTTTTTGAAATTATTAACGTCTGTATTCTCTCTTTCTTGTCGCATGCTAAACTGCCTTTTCCAGCATTCCTACAACTATGTGTGATGATGTGACTGAGTTCTGGTCAACGCAATGTGAATAGAAATGATATGTGGTTCTTCCAGGCAAGAACCAAAAAAAAAAAAGAAAAAAAGAAAAACACTAGCCTACTTTTCCTGTCATTGGGCTGAATGAACAGCAGTCCAAGGATCTAAAGGATGTACCCAGCTCCAAACTGGTTCAATAGAGAGGAAAGCCCCCCAAATCCAATCCCCACTAAGCCTCATTAAATTACAACGTAATCAAGTTACTTGAATTGTTTTAAAACACGTGGATTTTAGGATTTATCTTTTATAGATGCTATTATTATTTTCCTTAATTAACATCACTGGATCTACTCTCAATAGCCAAAAGTCAGTCTTATCCCACCCTTTACTCTACCTTAGGTATGGTTGAATATCTAGGTTCTGCTTGGCAAAGATGATTTAGGCAATAAAGGAGAAAAACTGTAAACTTGGACAACAATCAAGGCAGAAGATGGCCAAGCTTAGCCTGGAGCATGCACAAGTTTTCTACATAATTGCTGGCAGGCTTAATTATGGGCTTAGGATGAAATAAGCGGAAAGCTAAAACGGGGAAATAAATTAAGAAAAAAATCTGGATATAACTTAGGTAAAGGTGAAGTCTGTGATAATGATGAGACCTTGCTCCAGAGGTTTTATACCACATAGGTTTACTAGTCAAAGCAATATTTTAGCAGCTCTGACTCTATGTAGCTCATTTATATTTTAAAAGCCCCACCTTATAAGAGTGAAAGAGTGAAAACTATTTCCTATCATGGTCGTATTTTTATTTATCGAGCTCTTCCAATATGCATTTGATGAAAATGATATGTTGCTTTGCCACTTTGAGGAGAAATAGGGACACATCATATACAGGCCAGAGAGTGGCTAATCTCCTAATAATAATCAGATTGTTTTCTCTGGACAAGGGATAAAGTTTATTTGAATTTTACCTACAACCATGGCAGCTAAACAGAACTACTCATAGATTTTTAGTTTTTTCATTTACATTTATATATTAATATGTGATTCTAAGTAACGATGTATTTAAAGCATCTTTGTTTACACTAAGTAAATTAGGATTTAGCAATACATTTGTACAATTCGTTTATTTTGGATTCTAGAGATAGTGTGGACTTCAGAATGATGGATCCATTGACTCCGTGCCATTGAAGACTCTCTTTGCTTTCTGCTGCACCAGAAACTGTAATAATTGGGTTTATTTACATTGGCATAGAGCATTTTTATCAATAATGATAAAAACGAATCCCAATGCTCAAGTGATTCAACATTTAGTAGAATAGACAGCAAGTGATGGATGTCTGAGTTAAATACAAGGTAGAGATCACATGAGATGTGCATCGAACTAGTTTAATTAAGTCAGTTTCATCTAACTAACTTCCAGACTAGGAAGTTGAGGAGCAGCAACAGGAAGGCTCTGTTTAGAGGGTTGTTAATAAAGAATAGACAACCCAATTAGGTAATCCAGGGAGATACATTTTGTAACATGTGTCTTATAAACATAACTCAGCTTAATACATACCCAATTGGAATAAAAGAGTAAAATGTGAGCACCTCTTGTGTGTCAGATGTGACGCCTCATGTTTTATGAGTGTTATCACATTTAGAGCTTAGGGCGGTCTTGTAAAATTGACAAGCAATTTGAGAGATAAGAAAACTAATTCAAATGTTGAGGTCACATTTAGATACTATGATTTATGGTTTGCTAGTCACTTTAGAAAGCGATTTTTTATAGCCATAATTTAACTTTGTATTTTTTTGAATCTGTTTACCTCTTGTCTTAGCAAATAGGTAAATTGGATTACAATTACATGGAACCATTATAGGTTCCTCAGAAAAGGGTTTTTTCATCCTCTCAAAATCACCACCACTTGCTCACTTATATTTTGAATCTGTTTTAGAAAAAATAAAACTTTCTATTATTAGAGCTGTAGCTTTATATGTAGAAGCACCTTTAGAAGAACTGGCACATTAAAACTGTTTCACACAGAGATGTAAATGAGTGCCAGCCTTCATTTAGTTTGTTGTGACATAAACAAATTATACTTTTTCTATATCGTGACTAAAAAGTAAAAGAGAGAAAGTAGACATTAATGAAATGGAGAGAAGGATGCTATAAGGTTTCACAAGAAACACAAGAAAAAGGGGGTAAGAGATATTAAATAAAAATATGAGATTACTTCCCACTTTCTCTAAGGCATAACCTCTTCAGATGTTTAATTTTTCATTACTAAAGAAGACAATCTATCAACCTTTAAAAATACTTGTTTTTCCATATTATCTTTGTACCTATTTTTTATGGTGAGACATTCATGTTTTGTTCATTCACTTCCATGATGAACACCTTGGACTAATAAAATGACCAAGGGCAGCCTCTGGACTAATCACGGACGGTGATGAAAATCAAGCCTGAAAACTTGAATTCACTGTGTCATCCTTTATAGTAGCACAATTTAGAAACAAGTTAGACTATTATTAATAAATTGTTTCCCCACAGATTATTTTCTGTTTTGTTAAAACCCATATATAGAATGAGATTGATTAAATGGTAATCACAGCTATTCTAATTGCCAATCACTCTTTGGGCTTCACTTTTTGTTATTGTCCTAGAGGGCCAGCAGCTGTGAACTCATTCACATTAGTTTTCCTAACAAGTGGTAGTTTGCATACAAATGGTTGAGTCCACACTCAGGAACAATTTGACTGAATTCATTTGAGGTTAGGGAAACAACTGATTAGGGCAGACCTCTAAATTTCACAGATGTTACGTTCAGTTTTGAAGACTGGTGGAGATTGAAGATCCATGGCTTCCATGGTTTATAATTGTACTGTAGCACACAATCGATTATTGTATATTGTTTGTCACTTACATGGTATGAAAGACTGGAGCTCTTGACTCTTACATGAATGTCAGTGAAGATGCTTTAGGTATCCTACTCAACCCAGCCTTATGCACAAAAAGACTTACTCACTTAGTTACCAAGAAGGAATCTAAAGATAGGGTGGACCTCAGGGTGATGGATCTACTGACTTCATGACATTGAAAATTGAAACACATATTTCCCCACAGTGCCAGTGTCATCCTATATTGACTCTCCTCATGGTGAAGAATGGTTACTATCAGCAATTGGACCTACATGTTTCTTTATAGATATCTAAAAGCTGAGAAAGAAGGTTTCTCTTCAGTATTCTAACCAAGAAAGTGTTCTATGATTTAGCTTGAATGGATTGTCTAAGTCACATGTCCATAGTTAATAGTGTCTGTAATTGGGGAAATACAATGTGCTGATTATATTACACTAATGCACATGCACTACATAACAGCAGAATAGAGGCATTACGGTTCTTTTAGAAGGAGGAAGGGGTCAGTATTTGCTAATCACACAACCGAAAACATCAACAGTAGCCTCTGTCCAATATCCACAACACAGTCAGGCTTTGTTCTTCATTTTATTTTTGCATTGTGTTTTGTAATTTTTATTTTCTTTTATTTTTGCAGTTAATGAATAGTAATATAGTCATATACCACATAATGATGTTTTGATCAACAACAAATTTTATATATGGCAGTGGTCGCATAAGATATTATAATGGAACTGAAAAATTCCTCTTGCCTAGTGAGATCATAGCTGTTTTAATATCATAGCACAATGCATTTCTCATGTGTATGTGTGTGATGATGGTGTAAGAAAACCTACTGTGCTGCCAGTCATATGAAAGTGTACCATGTACAATTATGTATAGAACATAATACTTGATAATAGTGTTACTTGTTTATATATTTGCCATACTAGACTTCCTATGGTTATTTTAATGTGTACTGCTTCTACTTATTTTTAAAAAGTTAACTGTAAAACAGCCTCAGGCAGGTTTCTTAGAGGTATTTCAGAAGACACTGTTATCATAGGAGATGACAGCTCCATGCACGTTATTGCTCCTGAAGACCTTCCAGTGGAACAAGATGTAGCAGTGGAGGACAGTGAAGTTAATGATCCTGACGCTGTGGAGGCCTAGGCTAATGTGTGTGTTTGTGTCTTAATTTTTAACAAAACTTTAAAAAGAAAAAAACTAAAATAAATAAATTTAAACATAGAAAAAAGCTTAGAGAATAAGGATATAATGAAATAAAATGTTTTTGTACAGCTGTACAATGTGTTTTAAATTGTTATTACAAAAGAATCAGAAAGTTAAAAAATTTAGCTTATAAAGTAAAAAACTGCAGTAAGCTAAGGTAAATTTACTATTATTTTAAAAAATACATTTAATGAAGCCTAGGTGTGTATAAAGCTTACAGTAGTGAACAGCAGTGTCCTAGGCCCTCTCATTCACTCAAACACAACTTGCTAAGTCCTGCAAGCTCCATTCATGGTAAGTGCACCAATTTTTGGCTTTTATAGTACTTTTAGTGTACTTTTTATATGTTTAGATATGTTTAGATACACAAATACCATTGTATTACAATTACCTGCAGTATTCAGTAGAGTAACATACTGTTCAGGTTTGTAGTCTAGGAGCAACAGGCTATTCCATATAGCCTCGGGATATAGGCTAAATCCTTTTCATCCCTTTTTTTTTTTTTGGTCTGAAAAAGTCTCACTTGTTGCCCAGGCTGCAGTGCAGTGGCAAGATCTCTGTGCACTGCAACCTCCCCTTCCCGAGTTCAAGCAATTTTCCTGCCTTAGCCTCCTGAGTAGCTGGGATTATAGGTGTGGGCCACAATGCCCAGCTAAGTTTTGTATTTTTAGTAGAGACGGGGTTTCCCTGTGTTGCCCAGGTTGGACTCAAACTCCTGGCCTCAAGTGCCACCTGCCTTAGCCTCCAGAGTGGTGGGATTACAGGCGTGAGCCACCGTGCCCAGCCAGGATATAGGCTAAACCCTATATAGAAGGTAGTGTTCTATACACCTTCTAGGTTTGTGTAAGAAGGCCCTATGATGTTTGCATAAAAACAAAAATCACCTCCTAATAAGGCATTTCTCAGAATGTGTTCTCCTCATTAAGTGATGTATAACTGTAAAATAATAGTAAGAAATATATATGGTAATATATTAAAAATCTGTTGTATCTATAAAAATTAAATGAAATATTTGAAAGGCTTGATACAATTAAGTGGTTAAAAACTTTTATAAAATTAGTGTGAAAGAAGAAAATATATAACTGATGGGAGAGGTAAAAATATATCTAGAAGGATTTGCAATCACATTATTTTGCAAACATTTTTAATGTTTAAATGTCTTGCTCTTATTTTTAAAAAATGAAATTAGAAACTACAGAAAATATATTGTGGTATGATTATTCTGAAAGGAAAAATTTGAACTCCATCTAAGGGCTATGCACTCAAAAAAACAAACATTTCTCCTACATCATATAACTAGTGAATGGTGAATAGCAAAAATATTTTTGGGCTAATATAAAAATGTTAAGATATGCGTATTATTTCTATCTTAGCATTTTTCAATTGCTTTAAATAAGAGGACTTTTAATTTTAAATTAGAAGGTTAAAATAAATTTAAAATAAACCAAGTAAATTTTACTTGATTTAATGAAAGTAAAATAATTCGAAGTAGAACTAAAACTTTTGAACTTTGCACAAATGCTTTTAATTATATGAATTCTTTTAAATGCTCAAAAAATTTTTAGAAAGTAAAAATAATTCAAATGTTATAAGTTTAAACTACGTATTTCACTTTTACATAATTAGTTGATTCTTTGCTGTGAAACACATGATTAGAACTTTTTTCCTCTCCCTATTTTTCTCTCCTACCTTCCATTTGGTTTTGTTGCTTTATTCGGAATTTTTATACCATTCTGTAGTTATAATTTTTCTATTGTTTTGTCTATTATGTTTAAGTAGATTCAATGCCTACTGCAACTTCTACCATGGTATCACCATTTCTTAGTTATTTTAATGTATTTCTTGGCTGAATTTATCATTGGGCAGTAATTTTTTCCCAAGAAAAACATGAGTGTGATATTCCCTGAAGGCTTTTCTTGTTCATATTTGAAAATGTCTGCCTGTTGCCTTTTTCCTCAAATGATAATGTAACTTGAAATAACACAGAACTGTTGAAGCATACTTTCCTATTTAAACTCAGTGGATAGATTTACATTGTTTTCCAGCATAGACTATTTCAGTGGAGAAGTTTGAGAACAGCATACATATTCCCCCTTGTAAGTAACTTTTGTGCAAAAATCATTTCTTCCTCCTTGAAGTTCAATAAAAAATGAAGTGGGATGAATATGCATGCTGGCAGTTCAGTGATAAATTTTCCTAGGATTTTATTTACTGTGCCTATTAAGTTTGCAGGTTCAATGATCTCTCATTTCTGGAATTTTTCCCCATATTACTTTCCTCATTACTATTTTCCATTCCATTTGCTGGATTTTCTACTTGGAGAACATCAGTTGTCTTTACATTCAATCCTCTTTGTCCATCTTCCATATCTATCATCTTCTAATTGCTCTGTTCTCTGGGTCTTTTTCTTCACATTAACTCTGATTAATTCCCTCCATGCTGGTAGCTTAATATTCATGAACCTATTGTTTATTTTGGCTTTCATTCATTAATTATATCAATATCTGCAGCAAAGTTGTTTGATATTCAGTTTGCTTTGATAGTTCTTATTCTGCTGCTTATAAGCATTTTTTCTCTTTTATCGAATTCATGTTTATATTAAACAGGTTTACATCTTGTGCAATTGCCTCTGTTGTTTTATATCTTGTCTGTTATGATCCTCTCAACACACACCTTTCCTTTGACCAAACATGCTTAGAAAATTATATGCCATTTAAAAAAATCTCATTCATCATTAATTTGGGCAGGTCTGTCCACACCTTCTATTTACTTTGGTATAACATAAATGAATGAATTATTCACACTTTTACTATCTTATTAGTACCTTTGTTTTTCCTTTGAAACTATCATTTGAATTGTGGATATTAAAAATAATCTACAGTTTTATACCTGAAATCATGAAGACAACTTTAGCTTGGATAAAGCCGAGATCATTCCTTGTTGGAGCACATAGCTCCATTCTCTTCTTTGAATGTTTTGTAATAGAGCCAACTCTTGTAGACAGGTAGGGGTTCTGCAAATTAGCATCCTCCCTCCTCCTCGTCCTCCCACCTAAAGAAAGCAATCACTCTGAGTTTTTTCTACTTCTACCAAGGTCCCACATTCCTGTGTAAAATTCTCCAATCAAAGAGCTATTTTCATTCATAAAATTGTCGCTGGTTAACTTCCGGTATTCTTAATATCTTTCTTTCCAAACTGGAGAAATATTATTGAAGTTATCAGTACTTAGCTAACTCCTCTTCTTTCCTCCATACTGTTGTACCCAATTCCAAAATTTTCTTTTACTTTTTCATTGCCACTTTTTGGTGTTTATGTTTATTTGCTGATGGTGAATCTTATCAATTTTTTGACTGGTTTTGTGGGGTTTTTTGCAAATTTAGGAGAGAAATTTTGCAATACTGCCTCCCTTTGACATCTTAATGCAAAATTCTCTGATGTCTAAAATTATACTGATCATGACAAAAATGAAGTAAAAGAAAAGAAGTATAAAAGTGAGTGAAGGTATTAGCAGTTTTTCAGTAATTAAAGGTAGCATGATGAATTCAGCAGTTTGGATCACTGTCCTGAAGTTGGCAGTGTTATTCAATAAGGTTTTTATGATGATGGAAATGTTATATATGGTGGCCACTAGCCAAATATGGCTATTGAGCACTTGAAGTGTGACTAGTGTGAGTGAAGAACTGATATATTCTATTATATTTTAACTAATTTGAATTAAAATAAAATAATTCAGTAGGTCTCATTCAGTAGCTCTGAAAAATGACCAATTACCTAATACTGCTTATCCAGGGTACCACATTTTGAAAAGCTTTGCTCTACATAACCAATGTTTCTGTACAGATTAAAATTGCACTGTTGATAAAATTGTGCAATCACAGGAAAAGTACTAGTTAGTGCAAAATACTTGTCTATAACAACGTAGGATTCTCAAGAATCTCAGAACATAATCTCCAGTAAGAGACAAGACACTACTCTTTGTTCTTTCCTCATAGAAAATAACCAGCTTGTCTCTTTCCCGTCCCTTTCAATTGTTACCTGGTGTCTTGTGATATTAATAGAATCACAATCTTCCAAGTCGTGGTTTGAGCTTTAGAAGATCTTTAAATAGGAGTTGGGTTCATTTCCTAGTAAAAAAAAAATGCCACTAACATTTTAATATAGGTATATATTCAAATGATTTCTTCATGACATTGCTAGATTATTTTATAACTCACTAAAGGCAAATATTTTAAGGATGAGAAATGTTTTATGTCATACATGCTTGTTACCATAAACAATGTAGGGATTGTGGTTATTTCCTTCTGTAATTCCTATGCCTAACACACGTTTGACATTTTCCATGTTGCTGGACCATATAATTCAGTATGGCTCATCTCACACAAATTAGGACATTTTGTCATGTTCACATACAGAGAAAGATATAGTCTAGCATTCCCTAGAGAAGAAAAATTGTCAGCATATTCTTCCACTGAAAAATCTCATTTATCTAACAGCTGATCATATTTTCTAAATCAGGTGAATTTTTGAAACATTTTCAGTAGTGTTTTACGGAGAGATTTTCTCTAGCTTGAATATTTACAATGGTAAATATTGTTATCTGATTTTATTAAAAATGTTAACCAGGCTCACTGGGGAAAGAGAACCAAGAATATCAGAACAGCTATTTCATTTTTTTTAAAAATAAATTTAATTAAAATCAATTTAAAAATTGTTTTAAAATCTTAAAATTTTTAAAAATTATATGATAGATCCAATCAGTTCTTTCCATCAGTTTTGATGTTTCCTATCGTTTTGTTACTGTTTTAACAAACATGTAATAATAAATCATGATGTTTATTATTATTGTTTGCATCTGTTGTTTGGCAGGCTTTCCCTATTCTTGCTCTAGATTCGTACTGAGTTATCTTAAATTTCTGTCACTAGTTGAGTGAAGATATTTGATATTTAGTGGTAATTACTAAACAATCTGTCATGCTTGATAATGTATAAATATTAATATTATGGATATATAATCTTATATTTTAAAAACTTGTTATTGCAAAAGATACACTTTAATCTTGAAAGCAAATCACAAAGTTAGATTTATTTAGGGTTCATTTTACATTTATGTAGCATGCATGGATGAACCACTTTGAAGATTAAATTTTAAGCAATACAAATTAATTTGCTACATTAGTATATACCAGTAAATTAGTAAAAAATAATTACTTAAAACTTATACAATACAATTTTAATTATGTTGAATCCATGTTTAGATATATTTTCTTTATAATATACATGGGCAGCCACAATCAAACATATTATTTTTCTGTCTGCTGGTACAAAAGTCAGTTGGTGTCTTCTAAAGAAAATGTAATCAGTATCAATTTTGCAATTATGTATAATTTTGCAATTATGTATATTCTAAGGCTTGTTTTATTTTGTTTTGTTTTGGGTGTTAAGCCTCCATTAATCAAATATAATGAGGATAATCTCTCTTACATTATTTTAAACAAGTAATTTTATTTCCCTAACTTCCATCATTTTTCTTTGTTTTAGCTTTATCAATGTATAACTGACAAATAAAACTTGTATACAAGCAGGATGCACAACATGATGTTTTGATATACACATACATTGTGAAATGTCTATTATTTTTCTTTATTCTTCAATCAGACAGCCTATATGTGAGGGCAGTGATGTGAATGTAATGTGTGACTCTATGTGTTTTACTTCTTTATCCCTGCTTAGAAAACAGATAAGGATGTTAAGTGGAAAGAGTAACTTTATATGAATAACTATGAATCTGATCTTATTTATCTTTTAATAATAAATACAGTCACAAAATATTCTGTCCTCTAACACTATCTATAAATGCCTATTGACACATTTTTGATATCCCTGTAAAATTACATAGGCACTCAAGAATATGGTTAAGAGGCATTTCTCTACTGAGTTACTAAGATTTCATAAACAAATTTGAAGGACAAGTGATACACTTGGAAAAATTATCTGTTACCTATATTATGTACAAAAAAGTCACATTTTATACAGTTTCTAGAACTTAGAAGAAACAAAAAGAATCTAAAAACAAATAATAATAATAATTCAGAAATTCCCTGAACTAAAAATCCAAATGGCCAAACACAATCCCAGGCTCAATTAACAAATCTAAGTCAACAATAATGATGCAGCAATCATTAACAAAATAGATTGACAACATGTAAAGATTAATAATAACTAGTGTTTCAAAGACTGTATAGAGATAGGTGTTATCATATACTATTGATAGGAGAGTAAACTGGCCCAATCATTTCAGAGGGCAATTTGACTTTATTTCTCGAAACTGCTCAAATCCAATAACTGATTAACTCTATTTCTAAGAACCAGTCCTGAAAAGACTTTCAGCTGGAGCTGTAAAATGTCTGTGCAAAGAGCCCCTACGACGTTTTATGTAACAGTAAAATATTGGAAAATACCTTAGTATCCAACTCTGGTAAAATAATTTTGTTGAATCAATAGAATGGATTACTTGTAGCCAATAAAAATAAGATGCACATGAAAATGTATCTTTTACTAAAAAAAGCAAGTTGAAAAAATCTAGTTATGATACTTTTTTACATAAAAGATATACACATAAGTGAATACATATGTGCATGTATATATGTATGAGCCATATGTTTTGTAAACTTAAGAAAAGGTCTGAAATGATATACTCTAAATAGTCTACTACCGGGAATTGGGACTGAGTGAATAAGTGAGAGCCCTTTACCTTTCTCTTTCTGTCTTTCTCTTTCTCTCTCTCTCTCTCTCTCTCTAGAAACAGGATCTCTCTCGGTCATCCATCTGGAATGCAGTGGCACAATCATAGCTCACTGCAGCCTGGAACTCTTGGGCTCAAACCTTCCTCCTGCCTCAGTTTCTTGAGTAGCTGGGACTACAAGCTCATGCCATCATGTCCAGCTAGTTTTTGCTGTTGTTGTAGAGATGGGGTCTCACTATTTGTCCATGCTAGTATCTAACTCCTGGCCTCAAATGATTCTTCTCTTGACTCGCTAGAATTACAGTGGTGAGCCATCATATTCCACCTTTCTTTTCTTTAATTTTTCTTTTTGAGTCAGGGTCTCACTCTGTCTTCCAGGCTCCAGTGCAGTGACTGAATCTCAGCTCACCACAACCTCCACCTCTCGGGTTCAAGTGATCCTCTTACCTCAACCTCCTGTGTAGCTGAGACTACAAGCACACGACACCACACCCACCTAATTTTTGTCTTTTTTGGTAGAGAGATAGGTTTTTACCATGTTGGTCAGACTGGCTTCGAACTCCTGACCTCAAGTGTTTCCATCTCCTGAAATGCTAGGATTATAATAGCATGAGCTGCTGCACCCGGCCTCCACCTTTCTTTCCTTTTTAACTATTAATGCCATTTGCCTGATTTTTTTTTTTTTTTTTACAATAAGCATGTTATATTTGTAATTTTTAGTTTAACTTAATATGAATAACATTTTATACTCCATAGTATAGAACAATAGTATACCTATTCTTTTATATTTAATAAAATATTTAAATTAAATTAATGCAGTTTTATCCAAATATGTCTTTTTTTTTTTTTACCAAAACAACATAGCTGTCCTGTCCTGTCAAAATAAATAAATAAATAAATAAATAAATAAATAAATAAATAAATAAAGCTTCCAATAATATGCAGCAAGCTTTTGTTTGGGAAGGGAGATAATATGTAAATTTAAACTATTAACTTTTCTTTAAGCATTGCTACCAAAATAGATTTTAATTCTTATCATTATAGACAATTAACATGTTATATTCCACTATTTCAACCAGTTATGCTGATTTATTTTAGAGATTCTTCAACTTTTTCTTTTCAACAAATATTTTATAATGATCTATGAAGATTAAAAAAAACAGAGCCAGTAAATTATTTCCTGTTATACTAATGCCACACACTTTATGATTGTAGTGAAGGGGTGTCTGTCATGAAATAGTGACTAATTGTGGAAAGTACAAGTGTTCTTTAAAATTAATGAAGCTTCAGCAAAATAACAAAATATGAAAAAAATTAAAATTATTTTTTACTTCAAATATACATTTTTCTTTTCTTTTTTTTTCTTTTATTGACACAGGGGTTTGCTCTGTCACCTAGGCTGGGGTGCAGTGGTGCTATCATGACTCCCCACAGCCTCGACTTCCCAGGCTCAATTGATCCTCCCATCTCACCCTCCTGAATAGCTGGGACTACAGATGCATGCCAGCACACCTGGATAATTTTTTTTTTTTTGTAGAGACGAAGTTTTGCCATGTTTCCCAGGCTGTTCTCAAACTCCTGGGCTCAAGCGATCTGCCCACCTCAGCCTCCCAAAGTGCTGGGATTGCAGGTGTGAGCCACCGCACCTGGCCAATTTTTCAAATTGAACTTTCAATTATAAAATATTTTTTGTCTTACTTAAGCATTGATGTCTTGCTAAAATATTATTTTTATAGATTAATTATCCTCTGGTGACTTTAGGTTTGAAATCAAAACCCATTTTCTTTTATATAATATTAACAACACTATTCAGAGCTAAGATGCATTATAGCTAATGGTGCATTATACACTTGATTATTAATTTTGCTTTTTAAGTGAATAGAAAAAGTGGATATGAATGCCCATGTCCTCATTGCTGTGAAGCTTTGCTTTCCACTATTTTAAATCAGGGTTATCAGACAATCCAGTTCCTCCCTAGAAAGGTTTAATTAATTACATTTGTTGAAAAGTTTGACATATTTCCTAGATGCTTTATATTTAAGACTATTTTATAATTAAATGCTATATTATAAAAACTCTTCTTGCTTCTGCATTAACTTTAATAGATATTGAATTAAAATCATAAAACTTAATCCTCACTGTTGAATATTTCTTGAATCTCAACTAATAAACAGTTGGCATATGGATATTCTTATTGAAATATAGGACATTTTTACTGGTGAATACATTTTTCCATTTAAAAATTTTTATGCTGATATAATATAATTGGTTCCATTAAGCTATTATAATATAAATTGCATTCCCCTAAGGTCATTTTAGCCTTTACACATGGTTAAAGGCTTTCATCAGTTATATAAAATTCAGTGCTGTCAATGAATTTACTATTGAGTAGCAGACTGCCAAGTAGACTGAACAACTGAAAAAGAGGAAAAAAAAGCAAAATAATGATAAAAATAGATAACATTTATATAGCGCTCACTACAAGTCAAGCACTTTTTAAATTGTCTCATCCATATTAATTCATCTAATTTTCATCATGATCTTGGGGGTTGATCCTGTTATCATCCCCTTATTGAAGAAACTGAGGCCCAGAGAGGTTAAGCAATTTACCTGTTGTCATACAGGCAGTAAGGAATTAAGCTACAGTTTGACCCCAGATATTCTGGCTCCACAGACCATGCTTTGACTTAACCATTAAGCTACACTGCCTCTCTTTTTGTTTTTTGGGTTTTTTTGGGCTGGAGTCTTGGTCTGTCAACAGGCTGCAGTGCAGTGCCATGATCTCGGCTCACTGCAACCTCTGCCTTCTGGTTTCAAGCAATTCTCCTGCCTCAGCCTCCCAAGTAGCTAGGATTACAGGTACCTGCCACCATGCCTGGCAAATTTTTGTATTTTTAGTAGAGACAGGATTTCATCATGTTGGCCAGACTGATCTCGAACTCCTGACCTTGTAATCTGCCCACCTTGACCTCCCAAAGTGCTGCTGGCTGGCATTGCAGACATGAGCCACCACACCTGGCCATTGCCTCTCTATGCAAATTGGTGTTGGGTGACTGGATTGATATGGGTACTTGGAATCAAGTGACATAAAACACTGCAGACAAAGACAGACCTAAGATTTTATCATTTTATTTGCTACCACTAAGCAATTGGCCAGAACTTGGACTTTCTGGCCCTCTACTTATTTCTTTGATAGTCTACACCAACATATTCGACATGGCTCCCTCTTGCTGCCACAGTGTTAAACACTAAAGAGATGTGCTTATTTGCTTCTAATATCTTGCCAGACAATTATTATAGAAATGATATATTTTTCTCCTCAAATGCACCAATGCATTTTTCATTGAAAATATGAACCCTGGTTTGCAGAATGGGGTGAGTCTGGGGCACATTTGTGACGGCTGCCTTTCAAAAGACCACGTTGAACCAGGAGGAATATTACTCAAGGTAACTGAATTTGTAAAACATGACCAAAAAGAATAAAAAAGGGAAAATAAATGGTTAGAGCTGCAAGTCACTGGAGTGTGGCAATCCTGCAGGCATGTTAAGAACGAAAACAGCTGGGTGCAGTGGCACACACCTGTAGTCCCAGCTACTTGAGAGGCTGACACAGGAGGATGGCTTTAGGCTAGGAGTTCAAATCCAGCCTGGGCAACATAGCAAAGACCTGTCTCAATCAATCAATCAATCAATCAATCAATACAGGATTTAAATAGGAAAAGTACTGGTGAGGTAACCCATCAGGCACCATTGTTCTAGTCGAAACTTTAACATTACCCTAGTTGCTTATTTTCCTCACTTCTCTACTGTGATATCAGAGCCTTTAGGAAGCCTTGAAGTTCATTTCTAAAACAAAGTGAGACATGCCCATGTTTGCCCTTCCATGACTCCTGCCCTCTATTCGAAGCTGTGGTCCTTTTTCCCAAGAGCTCAGCCTTGGCCCCTGCTATGTGTCCATTTCCATGGCTTTCACACTTGCCCTGTCCTACGTTGTGTCCATGACACACAGCAGAGGTTTTTAAATTAGAAATGAGATCATATCACTCTCCTGCCTTAAAACCCATTTCAGTGAAAATAAGAAAGATTTACATATTCCCATATACTTTAGAATAAAATTCAAACCCTTTATCAAGGCGGAAAGATTCTAAATAATTTTGCTTTTCTCTAACTCCATCTCATCTCTTCTCCCACCTCCTCCCATCATGATTACTTATTTCCAGTTATACTGTTTCCCCTTCAATTCTACAAATAGCCCACATTGTCCCTTGACTTTGTGCTTTTTTGTCTCCTTCTGTCTTGAATGCTCTTCCCTAGCTCTTCAAATGCCTATCTCAGTCTCACTCAGGTCTGGGCTCAGTCACCTTTTAGAGAAACCTTGCTGATCAGCCATTTAAAACAGGGCCCCTTATTTATTTTCTATCACATCACCCTATTTATTTTCTTCACAGCAGTTTATTTATTTTGCTTATTTATTTCATTACATGTGTATTGACTGCTTCACTAATGTAAGCTTTACCAGAGGAGCAACCTATTCTGCCTTGCTGTGCACCCTATGTTGAGCAAAGTCCCTGGCATGTAGTAGGCAAGTGGTAAATGTCTATTGCATGAATAAAACTGGTGGCGAAGCAGTGTCCACAGCTGAGCCAAGGAAAATGGCTAAGGGCTGAGAATAGAAAAGCTGTGAGAATAGAAATTTCTTTCCACTACTTGTGAGAATAGAAAGGTTGGATGCAGTCACATTGGGGCTGAGTCCTCAAATCATAATAAGCATAAGTAGAATGATGAAACAGTGAAAGAATGACTTTCTCCTGTCTATCATTTATCGTCTACCTATTGTGTGTGTGTAATGTATACAGCTTTATCCTTTCATAAAATGCATGTTGTGTTTGATAATTTTCACATTTAATCATAATATGGGCATAAGTAAAATAGGAATATATGTTTACATTTAATTTCAAAAATAAATGCAAACAGTTATGAGTTTTTAGAATGCAAAATTAAGTGGAATATCTTGATTCTCAATGTCAGATTAAAGATATACTTTGTGATGCTGTAATTTACAGGGCTAAAAAATGTATCATTGAAATGCTTGCACATAATATGTGTAACAAAGTTTGAGATAATAAAACTATGAAAGCAAAGGAAATAATTTTGAATAAAAGTGAACATGTCTTTTTGGAAGTTAAAATAATTGAATGATGAAATATTACTTCTAATAATTGCCATATTTATTTATTTTTGCTTTCCTTTTATTTAGAGACCAGTAAACCTATTCCACAAACTTATAAAGGCATAGAGATGTGAGAAAAACTGAAACTGAAATGGTCATTATTTCTAAGTACAGGTTTTCTTTCCACCTGAGACTGGGTTTTGAGTATATCATAATTATCACAAAACTTAATGAAAGCTTAGCAAACTTTGAAGGAGGAGGTCATTGCACTAATGTTCTTTCCACAGTTCTCAGCAATTTCATTTATGTCCCCTTCCCTGAGATTTTATTCCATATGCTCCTTCTGGATGTAACTATGTAGGGAGTATAAGAATCTTTGCAAATTGCTTCAAGAGGGTGATCATGATTTTAACTGCCACAACCAATCACATATGAATATACATTTATTTAATGAACATGAATTCATTTAAAAAAGGAAATTACCAGAGTCATCACTTAATAACAAAAAGGGAAACAATACAAATAAACAGCATAATTAAATAGCAAAAGATGATGAGAATCTCAGCATTTCAAGTATCCGCAAAAAGCTAACAATGACTTTTACAAAGTCATTGTTGTAGGATAGGGTTTTTGTTTTTGTTCTTGTTTGTTTGTTTGTTTGTTTGAGATGGCGTCTCACTCTGTCACCTATGCTGGAGTGCAGTGGCACAATCTTGGTTCACTGTAACCTCCACCTCCCGGGTTCAAGCAATTCTCCTGCCTCAGCCTTCCAAGTAGCTGGGATTACAGGCATGCACCACCACACCTGGCTATTTTTTGTTTGTTTGTTTTTGTATTTTTAGTAAAAATGGGGTTTCACCATGTTGACCAGGCTGATAACTCCTGAACTCAAGTGATCCTCCTGCCTTAGCCTCCCAAAGTACTGGAATTACAGGTGTGAGCCATTGTACCTGACCTAGGATAGGTTTTCTAATTGCCTTTGCATTAGAGTTTTTAAAAAGAAATCTATGCAAAAACTCAGTGAACTATGCACTTATCTCAATGATTTTTAAGGCGTATAAATTATGCCTCGGTAAAGTTGCTAGAAAAGTTACATACCAGAACTTTTTTCCCACCATACCTGTACTCTTCATCTTCAACTTTGTTCAGCCTATGCCATACCACCGCCTCCTACATGCACCATGTACTGCATGGCCCAACCTTCTGCTGAACCTAAATTTCATCACCTGTTTAAGTAAATAACTCTCCTTTTGGACGTTATGCTTGACATAACTTTTCCACTTTTGCAGGAGTTTTTTTCTAAACTATAACTTCATATAACTTCACCCCTTGATTTCTCTGTCCTCTCTTCTTGCCTCCTCTCATGCCATCTCATTTCATCTCTTCTCCTTCATTGCTTCTTTTATTACTTTTATTTCTGCCTATATAATCAATTCATTTACTTAGAACGTCACCCTTCCTAATGCATACCAACTGTGAAAGACTGGCACTTCTCTGAGGTTGCTCTTCCTTTTGAATGGAAATTGGAGTTATTAACTACTTTCTTAAGGCTAAAATTAGTAGGAATTGCTATTCATTTTGCTCATGTGAAAAGTGTCAGAAATATCTTGGATCTTATTTAGGTTTTATTTCTCACTACTAGTACAAGACTGTACTCCTTGCGTGCGGAGACTGAGGACTGAGTCTGATTCACCTTCGTGTGCATCTCCATAATTGAATGTCTGGCACAGTACTCAAAAAGTACTATTCACCTAATTTTATGTATTCAGTGGTTCCAGAGAAGTTTGTTGTTTTTATTATTGCAGTTGTTCCTTGAAGCAATCATTCCAAATGCCAACATAGAATCCTACTTACCTCTTATTCAATTCCACAGAGAATGAAGTGCACACCTATGTGGTATCAAATGATCACTTTGTAAATAATACAATCTCTGTCCCTTTACTAAAAGGATAAATAAGCTGACTGTATATGTGAGAAGGAGGCTATGTCAAAAAGCCAAGACTGTTCCTTCTGCTTCCTCGCTCCCAGATTCTTCAGGACCTTACCCCATAAATTATCATTTTTTTCTTATCTACTGCTAATTGATGTATCTTCTAAGCATACAATCATACTCCAAACCCCACCTCTTAAAAACAATCTCTCCTTAGGTCCATTCCCCATGATACAGTCATTTTTCACTTTTTATAGTCTTTTTTCTCATCTTTTTTTCATCAACAATTTATCACCAATATGATCTATACTTTCTTATCCATCAGCTTCAGTCTAGATTTTTCCTATACAACTATTATGACACTTCATGTGAAACGATCACATGCGATCTCTTAATAATTAAATTATAGAGTTTACACATTGTTTCTTGTATTTTCTTTGCACTGAATAAATCTATAGAATTTGTAATAATTGAGATAGAGCTGAAATCACTGTAGCGCTTTCAGCCTTGCTTTTCAATGGCAAGCAAACTTTATCCTGCATTGATAGTAAATTCAAATGCAAAGAGATTTATTAACCATCTGCTATTTAAAAAATATGTGTATATATATATATATATATATATGGGAAATATGACAAACCAAACAGTATTTTTATCTAAAATTACTATATTGTGGTATAAACAACCATATACCATAAACTACATTATGTTACAAAAGACTGTGATGATGGAAATCAAGTGTATATTAGACAGAAGGGTTATTCCAACTGGAAGGATTAAGGGATGGGGGCAAGGCTGCTTAAAAAAATTTTTTTTTCCGTATTTTTTTTCCTGCCTTTATTTTTCTTCTATGAGCTACTGTTGTTTGAGTGGTTAGTCACACTTCTCAGTTCATGGGACATTGTCATTAGGTTCTCTTATATTTTATGAGTTTATTTACTTTCTGTAACTTCATTCTCCACTGAAGAAAATTTTATATAGAAGATCACATATGAACTAGACTTGGGTAGATGAATAGGATGTCCACAGAGGTAGTGTAGCGTGCTCCAGAAAGAGGGAAAAGAGAAACATAGGTACTGAGAATTGACTGTTGCTTAAGCCTGGGGTTAGTGGCAGCATATATGTCTGGAAAGATTGTCATAGCCAAGTTGGAAAGGCCTTGATATCCTGTGTTAATACAATTGCAACACCATGAAGAATTTTGAGCACATGGGTTACTGTATCTGGTTCCTGTAAGATCATTCTAACAGAGGTATAAAGAATCTGTTTTAGAAACTGGGTCAGAACAAAGATATCTGTGAAAGAACATACAAGAAACTGGACTAGGGAGATTACTTTGAAGGTGGCTCATTATTTAAATCATAATCACAATTAAGATTTAAGGTAATATTTCCCATTGATACAGAAGTTTAAAATAAGACAGACGTCTATTTGTAATTAATCTTTTCTTTCATACCGATCCTACAGGTCTTGTGTTAAAATGCTTTTTTAAATGCTCTTGTTATCCTCATACACATTGGAGTTTGGTTTCCTTAGGAAATATAAGAACAGAGTTTCTTAGTCTATTCATCCCTAGTACTAAACCATAATGGATCCAGTGGTAGAATGAAAGATTCCATTTCCTTAACTTGCCATGTATCTTTTATTACATTAGTGTTGTATTTTCCTGATATTTTCTTTCTTATAAACTGTACCTTTCTCTTTTTCTTTAAATTAGTTGCTATCAAGGTGAATAGCTGAAAAATCGTGCATTAATTATTAATACTTCTTCTGCCAAAGCTAATTAGTGGTTTTCCACAATTTAAACAATTATTTATTATTCTACATTTAATTATTTTTATGCCCCAACAGTTATATGATAACCCTTTTGTATTAAAATCCTTTTCTCCATTCGAGCATTTAAAGGAGTAGACTTTTGACTTTTTTCCCTTTCCTCCCTGGCATTTCTCTATGAAAGAACCTTGACAGCTTTCTGTTGTAGTATCTTTATGGTCATAGCACAGACAACCTTTTGAAGTTAACATCGTGTTTTCTCCTGAAGATAGTTTCTACTCCTTCTTTATTTTCTTTGACCCCAGCCTAGCCTTCAATAATGCATTGAACTTGCTGTCGCTGGTAGTCTTTCTGCTGATATTTCATTGCTGTTTCTTGTGCTCAGGGTCAGGGACAAACTCTCAGTTATTCTCACAAGATTTTAATAGGCTTTTACTGGCACGTAACATTTATAAATAGCAAACAACAAATGACACTTCTGTTGTATGTGTTATAAAATAAGCTTTTTATGTTTCTTAAAGAAAAAAAATAAATAATGTCTCTATAACTAAATAACAGATAATAAGACCAAACCATAATTATATAAATTAATATTCTATGGAAATCTTTTGGAACATGTTCTTTTTTATCAGTACACATAGGCTTGGTTACACTGAAGTAAAATATCAACACAATAAAACCAGTATCTTAAAGGAACAAAAGTTTACTTCTGTCACCAAGTTTACCACAGGCCTAGCCAACTGTCCAGGACAGCTGTCTTCTCAGTTTTTGACTCAGTAGTTCAGATTCCGTGATCATCAAGAGAAAGGTAGAGTGTTCAGGAGTATCCACACCAGTTATGTAAGGCATTGGCCTTAAAAGGAACAAAGTGGCTTAAAAGCCCTTAATTGGAATTATTCACAGGTTATCACCTAAGTGAAAAGCAAAAAAAAACCCAGACACAAAAGGGTCATTCTCTTAAATAGCTATAGAAGTAAAGAATCAGATATGGATGAAGACCAGAAATTTCTCCCGCAACATAATACAATGGATTTCTATTTTACTGCTAACAACATATTAATTCTATTTCACTCCATGGCTACAAATTTTGGAAAACGTTAAGTTATTAGCAGGCATTAGAAGAAGAAAGAGAGATAACTTATTACGGATGAAACATTCAAAGCTTGATAAATATAAACAAAGTATTTGGGAGTAGGATAAATAATGCAAATACAAGGTAAAATAAAAAGGACACATCAATTAGAGGACAGAACCATTTTGAGAGCTTTTTGGAGGTGAGTGTGGAAAGAAAACAGAAAAAGTAACAGAGATGAATTGTATTGAGATTGTGAATGGTGACTATTAAAAATACTAAATGCTGATATCCACATATGCTCATGTTCATGCAAGTCCAAAGATGGCAGAGACTTAGCTGGAGCAGAAATAAGGAGTGGGTTGTGAGGTGTGCAAGAACAGACCACTCAGCACCTGTGTGAAATGAAACCCAGGCCAAGGATCACAGACGTGAATTCAACTTTATTGTTCAGAAAACTAAGTCATGCCTCATAGAGCTATTATGGAAGCTGGAGTGAATATGGAATCATGGTTGAAGAAATAAAGAAGTGTCACAAAGGAAAGATCTTTGGGGTCCTAATAGGACTAATATGAATGCCCAAAATGAAAATGAATTCTTCTGCATACCTACTTACAGTTTCGGCTGGTATTTCTTACAGTTAATATGTCAGTTAATATGGTAGACATCTCACTAGTTCACAGGTTAGCCACCCCAGCTCCCTATTCAGAGCTCCCCAGTGAGAAGCTGTTGAACCTAAAATTCATGAATGTCAGCCTCCCACAGAGAACTTCCACAGATTCCTGCTGCTATAGCTTCAGGATCCAGTCCAGGTCCTGCTTTGTGCCAGGCTGGTGTTTAACACTTAGTCTGGTTTATTACTTCCAATCAATCCTTTTTGGGGTTATGTTAATTGAAATTAGTTTTTGTTGTTTGCAACCAAAGAAGCATAATTAAGAGTGCCCTCTCCACTCCCCAAGCCGCTGAGATTTTTGCACTTAAGTTGACTGAAACCTCTGAAAATAAATAGCAGGTTTAAGATCCTGGTCTAGACAGCTGAATCACAAGTCATTTAAGGAAGAATAAACAGGATTTAATTACTAAATTCCTTTAGTAGAGAAAACAATCAAAAAGAGAAAAAGCAAACATAACTAAAGAGTTTTAAATTGATGTCATCAGAAGAATGTGATACAATCAATAATTACAGAGAGTTAGCCTGTGAATGACTTGTGGACAGTCAATGGTATTCACACATACATACTTTCCCATAAACCTGCTGTTCCTATCTCAACGATTCCACAGATTGAAGGAGCATGTGG
This sequence comes from Plecturocebus donacophilus, assembly GCA_004027715.1. Taxonomy (NCBI): domain Eukaryota; kingdom Metazoa; phylum Chordata; class Mammalia; order Primates; family Pitheciidae; genus Plecturocebus; species Plecturocebus donacophilus. The sequence continues at coordinate 63,712 of PVKP010001696.1, forward strand.
CTCCCTTCCCTCTGCTATATTGATTTTTCTCATGGTCACTATTCCAACTGCACTCAGCTATTGGCAGTTGTTTTAACATGTCACACCCTTTAATGTGTATGTGTTTGTGCCCAAGTTATTTCTCCCTCCTTGGAGTGACCTTTTCTCCCTTGTTTGTCTTTCACTTCTTAGAATCAACTGTCACTCTGTGAAATCTCAGAGTGAATAACAAGAAATGTTATTGACCACAAAAATGATCACTCACTCACTACTTTCTTCCTACTGTTCCCAGAACCTACTTCTGATATTCTGGTTGTCAAATTGCAGTTTATTATTTAGTTGCTTCTATTGTCTTTAATCCACTGAGAGTTCCTAGAAGTGAAGCTGTGACTTACTTGTCATTGCATGTCTGGTACTTGGCACACAGTGAGTAATACTTTTTTTTTTTTTACATGGATGAATGAATAAATTAGTGATCTAGCCTTAAGGTTTTTCCACCTCAAAATCTGACATGTACACACCTATTTACAACACTTTATAGAAGCAAGTTTAGATAAAATTAATAAACTGAAAACTATCCTGTCCTTTTATACTCAGGTTGTAAATTCAATGTAGATAATGGATGGTTTCTCATTTTGTGTATATACAATAGAATTTATGTTTTAACAGAAGCATCCATTCCTTTTTACATAAAGCCCAATTTTACCCTATGCATAAAATTTATAGAGCCTGCATTTTGTGCTTGCAAATAGTTCATTTTCTGTGCTTTTTATTTTACTCATAGGTTGTATGACTGTGTACCCATGTGCATGTATGTGTGTGTTTATACACATAGATGTGTGCACATGAGTCTACATGTGGGAATAGATTTTGAGAAGCAATTGTAATGCACTTACAAATTGAAGTCCAAATTGACTACAACTATGTTCATGAGTGATGAGTCACCAATCTCACTATTTCCTCCTTGATTAGACTTTCCATCAACTACATCTCCATTTTCCAACCCTCATACCTTCATTCCCTCATCTTCTTTCCATTAAATTTACTTTTCATGGAACTGACATGAACTTTATTTTCAAACAGTTACTTCATTTTCATTAAACCAAGCTAGAAAAACCAGTTCTGTAAGTATTCTGGGTTTGGATTTTGCTGATGTTAATTTACCATATTAAGTTTTTGTCTTGGCTTTGCACAATCTACCAGTTAGCATATATGTATAAAATATGAAGGAGCTTTTATATTTAACGTACTTTTTATGTATGTTGAACTCTGGGCAGAGGATCTGGGGCAAATGCAATTACTATGTAGAGTAACATGGTAAATCTCAAATTACATGAGAAATTTACCAATAATTAGATCACATAAGTAGATGATAGGTAGGTAGATAGATAAATTGTATTTAAAATGACTGTGATCAAAAGTGAATCTCAAAAATACTGTGAATCTGTGGAACTCACATTGGGTACTTCTTTGGCTGCCTGTTTCCATCCATTCTTCCCTTTTATGCAAATAACCCCTTTGGATCTCTCACTCCTCCTCCTCCTCTTCCCACCTACTCTAATGGGAATTACCCCATGACTACAGGCTCTCCAGGGTGTGGTTCCCAATTTCCTGTCCCTCAGAGCCCCATTGCCATTCTCTAGACCCCATCCTTGTCCCTGACACCTATACTTGACATACTATCATGTGCTGTCCTAGAGTTCTACTTACTCATTACATTCTTTTCCAGGTATTTTCTTTTCGCAGGGTCACACTATGTGAAATGCTCTTATCTCCCTTGGGAGCCTGAAAAGTACAGCTTTATCTTTAAATCTCAGTTCTTCTGAGATTACCTGCTCCAGAAGGATTCTTCTAACTACACAGTGGTTGTTAAGATGAAATTACCTCTATTTTCTGCCTTATCAATTCTAATATTGCACTTACCGTACTGCCTTTATTTCTCTATACAATTTTTATGTGAGACGAAAGGAAAAAATGACCCTAACTCTCAAGCCCTCCCTGTATCCTACAACGTTCCTTTGTCGTATCTAGTTGTTTCGACGCTGAGCTTAACCACGTGACTCACTTTAGCCAATGAGATGTTAGCAAACAGGAAGTAAGCAGAGGCTTGAAATGAGCTTGCAAACTGAGGCTTCTTGGCTCTTGCCTTTTGCCATTTCCAGGAGAACCTGCCCAGAGAATCCTGCTAGAGGATGAAGGACACATGGAGCAGAGCCATGTTGCCCTTGTCATCTCAGTCGTGGCCACCAAATGCTAACCTTATCATCCTTGTTGTGACAATGCAAAAATGGTTGCTTTGCCTCTATTCTGTGGCCTCTCTGTGAGTGAGACACCTGTGCCTTAAGTCTCTTTTCCCCATTCCTAGAACAGTAGCTGACCTATTACGTTTTGGTTGAATTGAACGTGTTGAATGCCATTATTGTTCCTTTCTCAGAAAAAAACAAAAATGAGTGCTGTATATTATTTCTATTAGGTTTCTAAACAAGTTGTTCCCCTGCTTAAAGGAATTCTCCAAAAAAATATTGAGAACTACATAACCTCTCTAATGTAATTAATATATGCAGATGACCAATTCATCTGTCTCTATAGTGAGTCTTAAATTTGGCAAGAGAATAAAAAATTACATATTTTTTAGTACTTTTCATGTAGTGTTCTGCACTTCTCTAAAATTGATTGTGAAAATTGTGCCTGGTTTCAGGGTGGGGGGAACCAGTAAGTTGGGAAATACCATCAGTGTTCTTGTTTTACCCCTCTTTTAGTAAACACATTAGGTCTGGACAAAGTCTAATGCGTATGCAAGTTTAATATAAACTGCATGAATAAATTAAGTAATCTTTCCTTTTCATGTACTTGAGAAAGTACTATTTCTGATATACATTTTTAGAAAAAAAATTACCTATAAATTTGCAAGATTGGCAGGTATAACCAAATAAAGATAGCTTTCACTTTTGTATAAATAATGAAAGTCATACACCCAAGATAGGAGAGACTAGGAATTCTAGGATTCAGCATATTTGCGAAGATTACTCTGGCCCCCTCGTGAAGGACATTTCATTCAAGCTTTCAAAGAATCAATCTATGTAAGGATATCTCTCTAAGCTTCTAGTCCAAAAGTAATAAACATCAAGCTTACGGACGGGTGTGGAAACTGAATGGCTTTGCTTTTCTTCTGGGGGATTTAATTTATTTTTAATATCACAGGTGGCTTGAGGCACGGTGTAATCATCTGTCACTCTTCAGTTAAATCATATCCCCTCACTTCTGAAATACTCTTTGATCTCTCTACCTGTAAATCACGTTCCACTTTCTCCGCCATCGACTGTAGCATACAGATATAATAATTACATTACAAATTACCAAGAGGGTGGGGAGTACGTCTATTTAAAAGATGATTGAAAAACACACACATGCAAATACTAACTCAGACATTTACTTTTTAATGTTTTTCTTCTTTTAGGACTTGTTACCAGAGTATAGAAATTATATGAAACACCTACTGAAGACAAGTTTTAACTTCTTTAATTTAAAAGACATCAGGCATTTCTTTTTTACTGACTTTATAGTTTAGGCAATATTAATACCTTACATCTGTAATTTTAGGGTTTTGAATACACAGTTTTAAATGTACATTATCCGTTGGGCAGATCCATAGAACAAGCTGAAATTTCCCAGATTCACATTACCTTAAAAATATTTTCATTTGTAGTCATATATCTTAGCTAACGACTTTTCTGAGGGGGTCACTGGGGATAGTATGCCTCACTAGATTATGTTAGAAAAAGTGATAGAACATTAATCTGTGTTTTCTTACCCCAGTCTAATCATTAAATTGCTTATAAGAAACTGAAATATCACAATAAGATATCAACTGTCTTGAATGAAAGTCATATATGGAATGCCTTTCTAGAAAACTTTACCTTTAAAAAGTTGTAATATAATAATTAAAATAGCCAATTTTACATATATTTTATTTAAAAAACAAGATTTGGTGAAATGGTAAATCAAAGAAGTCATTGTGTAAACAGCTTTAGCTGCATAAATGATAAAATCTGGAAATAGGGATGAGTGGTATTGAAGGGAAGGCTTCTGTTTATATGAAGAAGGAAGTCTGAAGTGATAAAGGAAAGTGATATACTGGCTGAGTGTTCTTTATTCAAAATGCTGGGGACCAGAAGTGTTTTGGATTTAAAAGTCTTCAGATCTTAGAATATTTATATGTACATAATGAGATATCTTAGGAATAGGACCCTCTTTTAAACATGAAATTCACTTATGTTTCCTGTACACTTAATACACATGGATTAAGGGCAATTTTATGCAATATTTTAAATAACTTTGTGCATGAAACAAAATTGCAGAAAGCAAAGGTTCCACTCTCTCCTCAAACCATGTGGACAATCTGTAGTTGTTTGGCATTACCATCATTCCTGATTCTGAATCTATATACTATTGATAAGCAATCATCTTCTTACACTTATTCATACATAAGTACTTAACAGCAAAAAATATGACATGGTATTTTCAGTTCATTTTCTAATAAGTACTTATTAGTCATATAACTGCTATCCTACTGTTTATGTTGTTAGATGATTAAAAAATGAATAAGTATGTTAAAGGACGTAGAACTTTCAAAATAAATCTGTTTGCATTATTGATGTTTTATTTTTCTGAACCCTACCAATTCCATTTCCTGATTCTTCATAGGACTTTTTGACACATTGCTTCAAACTCTTAGATCAATGATTAATCCCTAGATTTAAAAGAATTTATTGCTCTATTAGGCAGCATGCATTTAGTTGCAAGTAATAAGTTTTTAAAAGGAACTGATCAAAAGGGAGTATTTATTATAATGATATAGTCGTAGTGGGCAGCAATATACTTAGGCCTCTGGAATGACCTAAGAGAGAGGGCTATACAGAAGAATCTAAGAAGTCTTCTCTCTATCCTTGTGTTTCTTATCTGAATTCATTTGATCAATCAGTGCCTTGATCAAAAATAAATAGCTTACTCTAACTGGGTAATTTGGGCAGAATAAAGATACAGTTTATACAGACATTGGCAGCATTTGTGGTACCAACAAGGTATAGCACAACTTCCTGGCAGAAGGAAGACCAAAGAGTTATCTCCACATCTGGGTCTGAAGGAGTAGGAGAAGAACAGAAAACTCACAGAGGAAAACTTCATGAGGAGGACACCAGCAGGTTAGTGCTGCCCCTGTATCATCTCAGTACCAGCAGCAGGAATACTCCTTAAACTGCCATTTTTTTTGGAACATTCTTCCATTGTCTCGTATCTCTTACTGACCACAGCTGAAAAAAGTTCTCCCCTTTTCAGGGTTCATGTGATTTGATTGACCATATTTGGATAACCCAAGATATATTCCTTTGGGTTCCGTAAAATGCAAATTTTACAGTTATTCCTGGAATAACTGATGCCTGAAGCACTTTTTTATAAAATGTGGGGAAGTTGTAGTGTAAGAATTTAATCCCCATGAGAGCAGAGACTTTGTTTTTTTTATGCTTTGTTTTGCTGTAACCTCAGGATTTAAAATAGTATTTGGCACATAAAAGGAGCAAAGTAAATATTAGTTGAATGAATGAATGAATGAGTGAATGAGTGGAGAGAAGTATGCCAAGAGAAGTCACTTATAGGCAAAGAGAGAGGCAGCCTTCATCAATACGGCCCCTGCCATTGTCTCTCTCCCAGATAACCTCGAAGAGTCCCTCTGAGTTCTGGATTGTATTTGCCTCAAATCCAGTTCTCATTTTAAAACTAGAATGGGATTCCTTTAGCCAAATCAAATTATTCATTTCCTTGGTGAAATTCTAACTGGGGTTTCCTTTTGCCTGTTGTGTAAAATCAGGTTCTTACAACACCCTGGAAGATTGGCTCTGACTACCTTTTTCCTCACACTGTGCTCTGCAGCTGCATTAAAAATGTTCTCTTTCTTTGCTCACCTCCTGTTCCTGCTTATTTTGAGGCCTTTGTCCATGCTAATTCCTCTGCTTTATATGCCTTTCCATCTTGAGACATTCTTATCTGGCATCTTCGTTTTTAATACTCAACCCAGGTGCTCCGCCTTCCACAAAGCTTCCCTTGATACTTTAACTCGAAGTTTACTCCTAGAACCTCCTCGATATAGTTTTCTACCACCCCAGAAGATGCTGCATCTTGATTTTTGGCTCTGTCTCCTCTCAACTCCATATGGGGAAAAGCAAAACCAAATAAAACGAAACTCTATTTTTTTTTTGTATTCCCTGTATTTGACATAGTACTCAGCACATAACAGAAACTAAACATAAAATGAGCTAAAGTTACCAAACAATAGATATCCTATTTGCATAAACAGATATTAGGAAAGTAAGCCATAAAACAATCAGAAACATAAAAGGTATACTTCTACTCTGAGATTACATACTGAGCATTCAGAACTAAGAAAAGACTGATAGACTATTAGTTAACTGGTAAAGCTGGGCAAATTTCATAAATTTTCTGTGCTTTGGTATTCTCCTTTGCTACATAACAATATAATATCTAACTGCACAGACACTGTGATAACATTAGGTGAGAAAACAGCTATGCTTTAGAAAGTTAAGTAATCCTGTTCAACTATTAGCTTTACGTGATATACATATATCTCTGAAATTTACTTTTAAACAGCTAATTCACAAGTGAGTAAATGAAAGTGACCAAAAATCTATGAAAAGATTCTCAGACCCAGCAGTCAGAAAAATGTAAATTAAAATTAAAACAAATATGAAAAAAAAATTCTGTCCTTCAGATTGCCATATTATTTTAAAGATCTATATCATTTGGTGTTAGTAAAAACATATACCAAAAAGAGGTATCCATCACTGGTAGAACAATATTACAATATTCCAAAGCAGGCAGAACTTCCAAAATTTTATTTAAAGACTTTATTACTTAACACTTTAAAAGATATACAAAATGGTCATCATGGGAAAAGTCAGAATTGTGTTTGACTTTTCTACATTTATTGCATTGTTAGTTATGTTTTTATATACATGGGGTAGAGGGTTACTCTAAGACTTTCAGTATATAGAGTCCATAGTATTATTCTACCTTTGAGAAGAAATGTAAATTGCTATAACTTGGCAATATCAGTTATAATTTAAAATGTTCAGAGTGCTTTACCCAGAAATTTTAATTTGTGGAATCAATTTTATGGCAATGGAAATACAAATCATTTTCTATAAAAAGACATTTGCTGCACATTGTTTGATGGTGAATACCTAAGACCAAGTGTGTTCCATCATAATAAAATGTTAAATGAATAAAGATATATAGATCCATTAAATCTAAAGAAGAAGAATTATGAGCATTAATTTGGAGAGATGTTCATGGTATACAATTGAGAAAAATAGGAAAGTAAAAGAAAAAAACTGTTTATAGATGAATGTAAATTGAAATTTTAAACAAAATAGGAACTATATGTTTTAAGTTAATACATAAAGGTACGGTAATGGAAAATTACTTATGTCATAATTCTAATGGGTTAGCTCAGTGGGTAAGCATAAGAGTGGAATGTTAGAGGAAACACTATTTCAAAAAATCAATTCTGTTTAATTTTCCAAATTCAAAAGCTTAGTTTTTTTTATTAAAAAAACTTAACTTTTGGCCCAGCACAGTGGCTCACATCTGTAATCCCAGCTCACATTTGGAAGGCCGAGGCGGGCGGATCACCTGAGGTCAGGAGTTCGAGACCAGCCTGGCCAACATGGTAAAACCCCGTCTCTACAAAAAATACAAAAATTAGCCAGGCCTGGTGGCAGGCGCCTGTAATCCTAGCTACTCACGTGGCTAAGGCAGGAGAATTGCTTGACAACTGGAGGCGGAGGTTGTCGTAAGCTGAAATTGCACCACTGCACTCCAGCCTGAGCAACAGGGCAAGACACCTCTCAAAAAACAAACAAACAAACAAATCAATAAACTAAACGTTGAAAAATGAAATTTAAAATTATGTCATTTGGTAGAGGTGTGGGTAAAGATAGGAAAGGGAGATGAGATAAATCTTGGAGGTGACAGAAATGTTCTCTATCTTGATTATAAAGGAAATCACATGGATGAATATTTATAGCAAAACTCATCAAACTGTACTTTTGAAATAAGTACATTTTGAAAGTTTTTAGCATACAGGGCTGTTGAATTTTTTCGAAGGCCTTCTCTGCATCTATTGAGATAATCATGTGGTTTTTGTCTTTGTTTCTGTTTATGTGGTGAATTACATTTGTAGATTTGTGTATGTTGAACCAGCCTTGCATCTCTGGGATGAAGCATACTTGATTGTGATGGATAAGCTTTTTGATGTGCTGTTGCAATCAGTTTGCCAGTATTTTAGTGAAGATTTTTGCATCTATGTTCATCATAGATATTGGCCTGAAGTTTCTTTTCTTGTTGACTCTCTGCCAGGTTTTGATATCAGGATGATATTGGTCTCATAAAATGATTTGGGAAGGATTCCCTCTTTTTGGATTGTTTGGAATAGTTTCAGGAGTGGTACCAGCTCCTCTTTGTATGTCTGGTAGATTTAGGCTGTGAACCCATCTGGACCTGGGCTTTTTTCCATTGGTAGTTTATTAATTGCTGCTTCAACTTCAGCCTTTGTTACTGGTCTGTTCAGGGTTTCGACTTGCTGGTTTAGGCTTGGGAGGATGCAAGTGTCCAGGAATTTATCCATTTCTTCCAGATTTACTGGTTTTTGTGCATAGTGTTGTTTGTAGCAATCTCTGATAGTAGTTGTATTTCTGTGGAATCTGTGGTGATATCCCCTTTATCGTTTTTTATTGCATCTATTTGATTCTTCTCTCATTTCTTTTATATTAATTTGGCTAGTGGTCTATTTTGTTGACCTTTTCAAAAACCAGCTCCTGGATTTATTAATTTTTGAAGGTTTTTTGTGCTTCTATCTCCTTCAGTTATGCTTTGATCTTAGTCAATAAACTAGGTACTGATGGAACATATCTCAAAATAATAAAAGCTATTTATGACAAACCCACAGCCAATATCATACTGAATGGGCAAAAACTGGAAGCATTCCTTATGAAATGTGGCACTAGACAAGGATGCCCTCTCTCACCACTCCTATTCAATATAGGAAGTTCTAGCCAGAGCAATCAGGCAGGAAAAAGAAATAAAGGGTATTCAATTAGGGAAGGAGGAAGTCAAATTGTCTCTATTTGCAGACGACATGATTGTATATTTAGAAGACTCCATCATCTCAGCCCAAAATTTCCTTAAACTGATAAGCAACTTCAGCAAAGTCTCAGGATACAAAATCAATGTGCAGAAATCAAAAGCATCACTATACACCAATAACAGACTTAAAAAGAGCAAAATCAAGAATGAACTGCCATTCACCATTGCTACAAAGAATAAAATTCTTAGGAATACAACTAACAAAGGATGTAAAGGACCTCTTCAAGGAGAACTACAAACCACTGCTCAATGAAATAAAAGAGAACACAAACAGATGGAGAAACATTCCACGCTCATGGTTAGGAAGAATCAGTATAGTGAAAATGGCCATGCTGCCCAAAGTAATTTATAGAGTCAACGCTATCCCCATCATGCTGCCAATGACCTTCTTCACAGAACTGGAAAAAACCACCTTAAACTTCATATGGAACCAAAAGAGAGCCCGCATAGCCAAGTCAATTCTATACAAAGAGAACAAAGCTGGAGGCATCACACTACCTCACTTCAAACTATACTACAAGGCTATAGTAATCAAAACAGCATGGTACTGGTACCAAAACAGAAATATAGACCAATGGAACAGAACAGAGGCCTTGGAGGCAACGCCACACATCTTCAACCATCTGATCTTTGACAAACCTCACAAAAACAAGCAATGGAGAAAGGATTCCCTGTTTAATAAATGGTGTTGGGAAAACTGGCTAGCCATGTGCAGAAAACAGAAACTGGACCCCTTCCTGACACCTTACACTAAAATTAGCTCCAGATGGATTAAAGACTTAAACATAAGACCTAACACCATAAAAAAACCTAGAAGAAAATCTAGGCAAAAACCATTCAGGACATAGGCATAGGCAAGGACTTCATGACTAAAACACCAAAAGCATTGGCAGCAAAAGGCAAAATAGACCAATGGGATCTAATTAAACTCCAGAGCTTCTGTACAGCAAAAGAAACAATCATTAGAGTGAACTGGCAACCAACAGAAGGGGAAAAAATTTTTGCAATCTACCCATCCGACAAAGGGCTAATATCGAGAATCTACAAAGAACTAAAACAGATTTACAAGAAAAAAACAAGCCCATTTAAAAGTGGAAGAAGGATATGAACAGACACTTTACAAAAGAAGACATACATGAGGCCAACAAACATATGAAAAAAAGCTCATCATCACTGGTCATAGAGAAATGCAAATCAAAACTACATTGAGATACCATCTCGCTCCAGTTAGAATGGCGATCATTAAAAAATCAGGAGACAACAGATGCTGGAGAAGATGTGGAGAAATAGGAACACTTTTACACTGTTGGTGGGAGTGTAAACTAGTTCAACCATTGTGGAAGACAGTATGGCGATTCCTCAAGGACCTAGAAAGAGAAATTGGATTTGACCCAGCAATCCCATTACTGGGTATATATCCAAAGGATTACAAATCATTCTACTATATGGACATATGCACACATATGTTCATTTCAGCACTGTTTACAATAGCAAAGACCTGGAACCAACCCAAATGCTCATCAATGATAGACTGGACAGGGAAAATGTGGCACATATATACCATGGAATACTATGCAGCCATAAAAAACAATGAGTTTGTCTCCTTTGTAGGGACATGGATGAACCTGGAAACCATAATCCTCAGCAAACTGACACAAAACAGAAAACCAAACAGCACATGTTCTCACTCATAGGTGGGTGTTGAACAATGAGAACACATGGACACAGGGAGGGGAGCATCCCACAGTGAGGTCTGTCCGGGGCAACTGGGGGAGGGACAGCGGGGGGTGGGGAGTTGGGGAGGGATAACATGGGGAGAAATGAGGCCAGATATAGGTGACGGGGAGGAAGGCAGCAAACCACATTGCCATGTATGTACTTATGCAACAATCTTGCATGTTCTTCACATGTACCACAAAACTTTAAAGGCAATAAAATATATATTTAAAAAGTACATTTTATGATATGTGTATGATTTTAAAATAAAATGGGAGTTTCAAAATAACTTATTTTTTAATCCCCAACCCTTCACTCAGAGATACCCCAAAAGCTATTGAGAGTATTGTTCACTTGGCTTTGAACCGTTTCAGTGCCAGAAAAAGAATCATCAAAATCATCACCCTGAACAATGTATTATACTTCCTGCTAATCCATTCCAATTTTCCCTGAGGAAATGCTGTGTATACATACATGTGTATACACATTGTTCTGTTAATTTGAACAACAAGCTTTTTTCATTAATCAGTCTCGTTTTTCCTCGTGACCATCTCTAAACTCAGAATCAAATTTCCAGCTCAATTATATTTAATCTGGTATATTTCATGGTCTCTACATTGATGGATTTTTTTTTCTCTCCATCTTTCCTACACAAGAACCAATCTAGTATTGGGCCCTGATTTTAATTAGATTTTCATCTTGTTTTAAATAATTTCTATATATGTGCTTTTTTGTAAATTGTCTAAAACAGTTGTAGAAAAATAAAGGCACATGATTTTAAAATCTAATTTATTAAACTTTAAGTTTGTGCTTTTGAACATCTAGGATTGCCACAAAAAGAAACAAACAAACATAAAAAATTTGGGGACATAGTTCCTAGAAAAGAAAATTGTTACCATCGATATTTTTTCTACTTCAGGAGTCAAGAACTCCAGCAAATAAATACTTCCAAAAGAGCTGTGTTCTATAATGTAGAAATGAAAAACAAATCTAGTTAATTCTTTCAGAAGATTTTTCAGTACCTGTATTTAGGAATATATTTGCATCTTTTACATTGGTTCCTTTTGTCATTACCATAAATAGCCTTGAATGGTAATAACCCACTCTGTTGCTCATAAAACCCATTTGATCTGTGTTTATCACTTGCTCTATAAGTAGCTCTTCATTTCTGTTTGTCGCTATCATGGTTATAAAATATACTACTATAATAGTTCTTAAACATACAGTAGCACTATAAAACAGTATCTTTGGTGGGTATTTAAACAATTTTAATGCTGAGACAAAATAATTTAATTTCCTACCCATATGTTGAACCTTCCTTAAGGCATTAAAAAAAAAAAACCTAAAATCCACACACTTGAAAATATCTAAATTTCTGCCAAACTTAGTTCAAGCTTATTAGCAGTTCCAAACTAGTGAAATCATTGTGATTATACAAGAAAAAATTGATTAACGTATAGCAGCTTTCTCTATCCACTATCTCAGAGCTAAAAACATTAATACATACATCAGATCTTGGTTTTGTGACATCTAAAAATATCTACAACATTTGTGAGCCAGAAAAAGTATAACCTATCAAATAAACTTTGAGAAACATTAACCTGTTCTACTCTACCTGTAATACCATTCTATAGAGCTAAATTAAGATTCTCTGTATCGTTGTTTCAATAAAAATGTTACTACTATTTTATAGTTAAAATCAACTTTTTAAATTTTCAGTGCTAACCATGATGACTTAATAAACAACAGTTAGATTTTGACACTTTGATTTATTGTAAAGAAAAGTTAATATGCTATTGAGAGACAAATTTTACATAAACAGAATAAACAAAAACACATGATTATCTCAATAGATGCAGAGAAGGCCTTGAAAAAATTCAACATTTCTTCATGTTAAAAACCCTCAATAAACTAGGCATTGAAGAAACATACTTCAAAATAATAAAAGCCGTTTATGAGAAACCCACAGCCAACATCATTCTGAATGGGCAAAAGCTAGAAGCATTCCCCTTGAGAACCACAACAAGACAGCAATGCCATCTCTCATCACTACTATTCAACATAGTACTGAAAGTATTTGACAAAGCAAACAGGCAAGAGAAAGAAATAAAACGTGTCCAAATAGGAAGAGAGGAAGTCAGTTTATCCCTGTTTGCAGACATGATTCTATAGCTAGGAAACCTCATAGTCTCTGCCCCAAAGCTCCTTACTCTGATAAACAACTTCAAAAAATTTTTAAAAAGTAGAAAAATCAGGTGCATTTCTAAACACTAACAACATCCAAGCTGAGAGCCAAGTCAAGAATGCAATCCTATTCACAATCACCACAAAAAGAATAAAATACCTAAGAATATAGCTAACGAGGGAGGTGAAAGACCTCTACAACAAGATTACAAAACACTGCTCAAATTAATCAGAGATGACACAAACAAATGGAAAAACATTCTATGCTCATGGATAAGAAGAATCAATATAATTGCAATGGCCATACTGCCGAAAGCAATTTATGTATTCAATGCTATTCCTATCAAACTATAAAAGACATTCTTCACAGAATTATACAAAACTATTTTAAAATTCATATGAAACCAACAAAGAGCCCAAATGGCCAAGGCAATCCTACGTAGAAGGAACAAAGCTAGAGGCATCATGTCACCTGACTTCAAACTATACTACAATGGTATATAATGGTATAGTAACCACAACAGCATGAGACTCGGGAAAAAAAAAGAAAAAAAAGAAAAAGACACATAGACCAACGCAACAGAACAGATCACCTATCACCTACAGCCATCAGATCTTAGACAAAGCTGACAAAAATAAGCAATTGGGAAAGGGCACTTTATTCAATAAATAATAGTTCTGGGATAACTGGTTAGTTATATACGGAGAATTGAAACTGACCCCTCCCTTATACTATATCTAAAAATCAATTCAAGATGGATTAAAAGTTAAATGTAAAACTTAAAACTATAAAACCCTGAAAGATAACTTAGGAAATACTATTCTGGACATAGGGCCTGGCAAAGATTTTATGACGAAGAGTCCAAAAACTATCACAACACAAACAAAAATTGACAAATTGCATGTAAAAAAGAGCTTCTGCACAGCAAAATAAACTATTAATAAACAGACAACCTACAGAATGGGAGAAAATATTTACAAACTGTGCATACAACAAAGGTCTAGCATCTAGAATTCCTAAGACACAAATGTACAAGAAAATAACAACCCCACTATAAACTGGGCAAAGAACATGAACAGACACTTACTAAAAGAAGTCATTCATGTGGCCAACAAGAATATGAAAAAATATTCAACATCACTAATCATTAGAGAAATGCAAATCAATACCACAGTTAGATACTGTCTCACACTGGTCATAATGGTCACCATTAAAAATTCAAAAATTAACAGATGCTGGCAAGATTGCAGAGAAAGGGAATGCTTATATACTGCTGGTGGGAGAGGAAATTAGTTCAGCCATCATGGGAAACAGTATGGTGATTCCTTAAAGAACTCAAATGCAGTGTGGTGATTCCTCAAAGAACTCAGAAGCAGTGTGGTGATTCCTCAAAGAACTTAAATTGAAATGATCATTTGATGCAGCAATCTCATTATTGGATATATACTCAAAGGACTATACATTGTTCTACAATAAAGGAATATGTGTCCATATGTTCATTGCAGCACTATTCACAATAGCAACCTAGATGCCCATCAGCAGTAGAGTGGATACAGAAAATGTGGTACATATACACCATGGAATACTATGTGGCTATAAAAAACAATGAAACCATTTCCTTTGCAGCAACATGGATGAAGCTGGAGATCATTATCCCAAGGAAACTAATGAAGGAATGAAAAACCAAATACTGAATGTTTTCACTTATGGGAACAAATAAATGAGAACACATGGACACAAAAAGGGGAAGCACAGATGCTGGGGCCTACTTGAGGGTGGAGGGTAAGAGGAAAGAGGGGATCAGCAAAAATACCTATTGAGTACTATGCTTATTACCTGAATGAGGAAATAATATATACACAAACACCAACTCACCCTCCATGACATACCGTTTACCTATAGAAAAAATTTGCACATGTACCCTAAATTTAAAATGAAAGTCCAAAAACAAAACAAAACACAAACAAAAAAGAAGTAAATTTTGTGAAGTCTTAAGTATGCTAAAAACATAAAGAAATCAAGGGTTCAAAGTAATTATGTCATTTATATAATGTGAATAATGCACACATAAGTTTAAAAGCTTACACAATTCTCAAAAGAACCACAAATTATTGAAAATATAAATATTTTATATTCATGTAGCTATTGACCAAAATGTTTTTATAGAAAGAGAGATTAATGAATAAACTTAAATTGTAAAAATAATCTATTGGCATTTCCAAACCTGTAGACTTGATTTATTCCAGTACTATAACAGTATATAAAATTGTATGTTAACAATAGTACATGTAAATATTACATATATAGTATTAGTTTATTACATAATGCAGAGTATTAGTTTATTATATAAGTATATATAACTATATATATGTGGTTATTAGTTTATTCATCAACTCAAGTATTCATCAAATTCGTCAAACAAGTGTTTTTACAACTTGTCTTACAACTTACTCATTGTCTGAAACTGTGCTTTGTATTGAAGGTACAATTGCTAAGGTACTTAGCAAGGTCAGTTTTGCCTGCCAGAGTTCTCACTCATATATGGGAAATAAAAGAGTGAATCTCATGAAGATTTGTGATTACCAGAGACTGGGAAGGGTAGCATGAAGAGAAGTTAACTAATGGCACAAATATACAATTTGATAAAAGAAATAAGACCTAGTGTTTGATATATTATAGGGTGACTATAGTTTCCAATGGTCTATAGTACATTTCGAAATAGCTAGAAGAAAATAATTTAAATGTTATTAGCATAAAGAAAAGACAAATATTTAAAGTGATAGATATCGTTTCACACACCAGGGCGGGGGGAAGGGACTAGGGGAGTGATAGCAGCTGGAGAAATACCTAATGTGGATAACAGGTTGATGGGTGTAGCAAACGACCATGGCACATGTATACCTATGTAACAAACCTGCATGTTCCACACATGTATCCCAGAACTTGAAGTATAATAAAAAAAAAAAGTGAAGGATATCCCAAGTTACATTGATATGACCTTTACAATACATTATGACCGTATTAAATTATCATAATGTACATCTACTACTCATCAATAAAAAAGTTTTTAAAGAAAATAAGATATTTAAAATATGGTATAAGTACTGTAACAGTGGATAGTGGGTCTTCCAGAACTTACTAGTGCCTTTTCAGTTTGTCATCTACTTCTTCATTTTGTTAAAATAAAACATAATTGAATATTTTTGAGTTTATCTTAATGATATTGTCATTTTAATTAATTTTTACAAGTTTAAATGAGATTTATTACAATCATAAACTTTAACTTATTTAAAGATTCAATAGCCAATTAAGTAAACGTAACCCAGACACCTAAGCATCAAGTTTGTTATAGGTGGTGACACATTGTAAAAATGTGTACACATTAATGTAACAATGGAATTAGGTTTTTAAATTTATTCCTGCTGGCAGATAATAACAGGAAGTCAGAGAGATGGATGCACAGTTGCTATTTATCCAGTCACACATTATTTGCCACTAAGCACCATTCAAGAGACCTTCTTTCCAGCTCATTAAATAAGTTAATCATGTAAATCACAGAGAAAATTTGAGAAAATATGGGTATAGTTTGCACATAAATGATGTATTTTTATTGCTGAGAATAAAAACAGATGTGACAATGCCCAGGTGTCAGTCAAAAAACATTATTGTTCTTTAGTATCTAATGTGAATGAATAAAAAATTAAAAGGTCAAATTGATGTATATATACTATCTGTAGAACATGATCACCAATACAAATCATTCTCCATAATTAAAATAAGTCTAAACAGCTCAACTGCTGTGATAGGAATTTAAAATGAGATACGTATTGTATCTGGAAGTGGCATTGAGAGAGTTTTTAAACAGAAGCTACAAAAATTCCATCATTTTATGTACAAAATATCTATTAATACATGTTTAGTGAGTTCATGACTCATTTCATGGCTGAATCCTTTTTATTTTTTATAGTCCCTCAGTACTCCACAGACTTTCTACTGTTTCAAGCAGTATTAACAGTGTGGTCAGACAAAGGATGCAACACCTCAAAGATTGATGCAAAATGACTAAATAAATGGAAAGGCAAATGTAAACATGGTCATTTCAAAGGAGATAATTAAGATTATGTCTCTGGAGGCAAATAATGGCCCAAATTTATCTTTTAAATCAGTTTAACATGTTTTAAAACTTCTATTTTGATTCTTTGTTTGATCCATGGGTTATTGAGACATATCTTATTTAGTTTTGAATATTTGAGGATTTTCCACATATATGGTTACTCATTTGGAATTTAACCATATTGTGGTCAAAGAATACATATTGCATGATTTTAAATATTTTAGATTTGTTGAGTCTTACTTTGTAACTTAGAGTATAGTCACTCTTGGTAAATGCTTTGGATGCCCTTAAAAATAATGTGCAATCTGCTGTTGTACAGTGGGGTGTTCCATAAATGTCAATTAGGTGAAATGAATTATACTGTTGTTCACCTCTTTTATATCCTTACTGATTTTTTCTCTGTCCTGTCAATCATTGAGACAAGAATCTTGAAATCTCTAACCATAATTGTGCATTTGTCTGCTTCTCAGTGCAATTCTATTATTTTTGGCCCATGCATTTTTCTTCATTTGTATGCACATTAACCTTTAGGATTGTTATGTTCTCCTGATAAATTGACCCTTTTAACCCATGGTAATATTCTTTGCGCTGAAATATACTTTGTCTAATATTAAAGTAGCCCAGAGAGCTTGTTTTATTGTTGTTAATGCTTGCATGGTTTGTACTTTTTCATTTCTTTAATTTTAACATATTTAGGGATAGTGGATTAAGATGGCAGATAGGAGGCAGGACTAGCTTGCGGCTCCCACTTGGAGGGACAGAGCAGCATGTGGAGGCTCATATCCTCAACTTTTGCTCCAAGAACTATTACAAGAACATAGCAGGAAAGATGAGAGAATTCACACACCTTTTGAAGGAATTGGATCATGGCCGCAGGCTCCCTGAGACACTGAAAACCTGTGAGTCTGCTTGCTTTTTCAATGAGGAGGCTCTTGGTCTAGGGCCAATTCTCAGCCCTGGTCACTGGCTGCCTGGAAATAGACTCAGTGCTGCTGTGGGGTCGCTGTGGGGTCACAGTGGGAGTGAGACCAGCCTTTAGGACTACAGGCTGCTAGGAGCAGGGTGAGGCCTGTGACTGCTGGCTTTCCCTCACTTCCCTAGCAACATGTATGACTAAGCAGAGGCAGCTGTAATCCCCCTGGGAACATAACTCCATTGGACTGGGAACCACACCTCATCCCCCATATAAGCCACAGAACGCCTTGCCCAAGGAGGGGCTGAACTCAGATATGCCTATCCCTGCCCCACCCTGTGGCATTTATCTACCAGCCGTGGTAGCTGAAGACAAAAGTCATAATCTCTTGGGAGCTGTATGGCCCTGCCCACCACCTGAGAAACCTGAGGATTGAACCAGGTGTCCCTAGGGCAAGTTTGCATCCTCTCCATAGGGCTACAGGTGATGGGCTATCAAATGCACCACCTCCCAACTGGAAGCCAACAAACACAAAGCCAGCACACTATACAAAAACACAACCGAGGACCCTCACAGAGTCCACTTCACTCCCCTACTACCTCCACCAAAGCAGGTGCTGGTATCCACAGCTGCAAGACCTGAAGGTGGATCACATCACAAGACTCTTTGCAGACACTCGCCAGTACCAGCCTGGAGCCCAGTAGCTCTGCTGGGTGGGCTAGACCCAGGAGAACAAAAATTATCACTACAGTTTGGTACTCACAAAGCCCCATTCCTAGGGGAAGGGGGAGAACACCACATCAAGGGAGCACCCTGTGGGACAAAAGACTGTGAATGGCAGCCCATGAATTCCAGATCTTTTCTCTGACTATGTCAGAGAAGGAACCAGAAAATGAGAAGAAACCATAAAAACAGTTCAGTAATATGACAAAACAAAGTTCTTCAAACCCCCGAAAAGATCACATCAAGTCACCAGCAGTGGATCCAAACCAAGATGAAATCTCTGAATTGCCAGAAAAAGAATTCAGGTCAATTATTAAGCTAATCAAAGAGGCACCAGAGAAAGGTAAAGTCAAACATAACGAAATCAAAAACATGATATGGGATATGAAAGGAAAATTCTTCAGTGAAATAGATAGCATAAACAAAAACAATCACAACTTCTTGAAATCAAAGACACACTTAGAGAATACAAAATGCACTTGAAAGTCTCAGCAAGAGAATCAAACAAGTAGAAAAAAGAAATTCAGAGCTCAAAGACAAGCCTTTTGAATTAACCCAATCCAACAAAAAGAAAGGATAAAAAATAAAAAAATATGAACAAAGCTTCCAAGAAGTTTGGAACTGTTAAACATCTAAATCTAGGAAAAATTGGTTTATTCAGAAGAGAAATCTAAAAGTTTGGAAAACATCTTTGAGGGAATAATTGAGGAAAATGTCCCTAGCCTTGCTAGAAATCTAGACATCCAAATGCAAGAAGCTCAACAAACACCTGGGAAATTCATTGCAAAAAGATCATCACCTAGGAACACAGTTATAAGGCTATTTAAAATTAAGACAAAGGAAAGAATCTTAAGAGCTATGAGGCAAAAGCATCAGGTAACCTATAAAGGAAAACCTATCAGATTAACAGCGGATTTCTCAGCAGAAACTCTATGAGCTAGAAGTGATTGGGGTCCTATCTTTAGCCCCTTAAACAAAACAATAATCACCCAAGAATTTTGTATCCAGTGAAACTAAGCTTCATAAATGCAAAAAAAAAAAAAAAAAGATACAGTAAATGCTAAGAGAATTCACCACTACCAAACTGACACTACAAGAACTGCTAAAAGGAGCTCTAAATCTTAAATCCTCAAAATACACCAAAATAGAACCTCTTTAAAGCATAAATCTCACAAGACCTATAAAACAATAACACAGTTAAAAAAAAACAAGGTATCTATGCAACAAACAACACCATGAATAGATAAGTATTTCACATCTCAATAGTGACATTGAATATAAATGACCTAAATGTTCCAATTAAAAGATACAGAATGTCAGAATGGTTAAGAATTCACCAACCAAGTTTCTGCTGTCTTAAGGAAACCCACCTAAAGACTCACATACACTTAAGGTAAAGTGGTGGAAAAAGATATTCCACACAAATAAACACCAAAAGTGAGCGGGAGTAGCTATTCTTATATCAGACAAAACAAACTTTAAAGCAAAAGCAATTTAAAAAGACAATGAGGGACATTATTTTAATGATATAAGGAATAGCCCAACAGGAAAATATCACAATTCTAAATATATATGGAGCTAACACTGGAGCTTCCACATTTATAAAGCAATTACTATTAGATTTAGGAAAGGAGATAGATGGCAACACAGTAATAGTGGGGGAATTTAATACTCCACTAACAGCACTAGACAGGTCATCAAGAGAGAAAGTCAACAAATAAACAATGGACTTAAACTATACCCTACAATAAATTGACTTACTGATATTTACAGAACATTCTACCCAACAATTGCAGAATATACATTCTATTCTGCAGCACATGGAACATTCTCCAAGATAGACCATATGACAGGCTACAAAACAAGTCACAGTAAATTTAAGAAAATCAAAATTATATTAAATACTCTCTCAGACCACAGTGGAATAAAATTGGAAATCAACTCCAAAAGAAACCCTCAAATTTGTGCAAATACATGAAAATTAAATAACCCACTACTGAATGATTGTTGGGGCAACAATTAAATCAAGATAAAAATTAAAACAATTTTGAACTGAATAATAATAATGACACAACCTATCAAAACCTCTGGGATACAACAAAAGTAATGCTAAAAGGAAAGTTCATAGCATTAAATGCCTACATCAAAAAGTCTGAAAGAGCACAAATAGACAATCTAAGTTCACATGGCATAGAAGTGGAGAAACAAGAATAATCCAAGCCCAAACCCAATAGAAGAAAAGATATAACGAAGATAGGGCAGAATTATGAAATGGAAACAAAAGAAAAAAAACTCACAAGATAAATGAAACAAAAAGTTTGTTCTTTGAAAAGATAAATTAAATTAATAGATTATTAGTGTGATTAACCAAGAAAAGGAGAAGATTCAAATGAGCTCAATTAAAAACAAAATGGGAGTTATTACAACTGATACCACAGAAATATAAAAGAGTATTCAAAGCTACTATGAGCACCTTTATGCACATAAACTGGAAAACCTACAGAAGATGAATAAATTCCTGGAAATATACAACCCTCCTAGATTAAACCAGGAAGATATAGAATCTCAGAAAATACCAATAACAAGCACTGAGACTGACACAGTAATTTAAAAATTGCCAAAAAGAAAAACGTGCAGGACCAGATGGATTCACAGCTGAATTGTATCAGACTTCATAGAAGAATTGGTACCAATGCTATTGAAACAATTCCAAAAGATAGATAAAGAGGAAATCCTCTCTAAGTCATTCTGTGAAGTCAGTATCACCTTAATACCTAGACCAGGGTAGGACATAACAAAACTTCAGGCCAATATCCCTGATCAATGCAAAATCAATGCAAAAATTCTCAACAAATTACAACAAATCCAACAGCATATCAAAAAGATAATCCACCATCATGAAGGGGGTTTCATACCAAGGATGCAGGAATGGTTTAACATCGGCAAGTCAACAAATGTGATACACTACATAATCAGAATTAAAAATAAAAGTTACATGATCATCTCAATAGTCACAGAAAAGCATTTAACAAAATTTATCATCCACTTATGATTAAAACACTCAGAAAAATTGGCCTTAGCAAAATAAGACATATCTTAAGATAATAAAAGCCATCTATGGCAAACCTACAGCCTACGTTATACTAAACAGGGAAAAGTTGAAAGCATGCCCCCTAAGAACTGAAACAAGATATGGATGCCCACTTTAACCACTTCTGTTCAACATAGTACTGGGAGTCCTAGCCAGAGCAATCAGACAAGAGAAAGAAACAAAGGGCATCCAAATTGTTAAAGAGTAAGTCAAACTGTTGCTGTTTGCTGATGATATGATTGTATACCTAGAAAACCTTAAAGAATCATCCAAGAAGCTCCTAGAACTGGTAAATGAATTCAGCAAATTTCAGGATACAAAATTCATGTACAGAAATCAGTAGCTCTGCTATACACCAACAGCAACCAAGCTAGGAATGAAATCAAGAATGCAATCCCTTTCACAATAGCTGCAAAAAAGTTAAAATACATAGGACTATATCTAACCAAGGACGTGAAAGACATCTACAAGAAAAACAAACAAATAGAAACACATACCATGCTCATGGATAAGAAGAATCAATATTGTGAAAATGACCATACTGCCAAAAGCAATCTATAGAGTGAATGCAATTCCCATCAAAATATGACCATCATTCTCCTCAGAAGTAGAAAAATCAATCCCGAAATTCATATGGAACCAAAAAAGGAACTGCATAGCCAAAGCAGGACTAAGCAAAAAGAACAAATCTGGAGGCGTCACTTTACCTGACTTCAAACTATACTATAGGGCCATAGTCACCAAAACAGGATGATAATGGTATAAAAAAGGGATATAGACCAATGGACCACAATAGATAACCCAGAAATAAAGCCAAATACTTACAGCCAATTGATCTTCAACAAAGCAAAGAAGAACTTATAGTGGTGATAGGACACTCCATTCTACAAATTGTGCTGAGATAATTGGTAAACCACATGCAGAAGAATGAAACTGGATCCTCACTCTCACCTTATACAAAAATCAACTCAAGATGGATTAAAGACTTAAATCCAAGATCTGAAACCATAAAGATTCTAGAAGATAACATCAAAAAACCCTTCTGGACATTTGCTTAGACAAAGTCTTCATGACCAGGAACCCAAAAGCAAATAAAACAAAAACAAAGATAAACAGATTGGACTTCATTAAACTAAAAAGCTTCTGCACATCAAAAGAAATAATCAGCAGAGTAAACAGACAACTCACAGAGTGGGATAAAATCTTCACAATATATACATCCAACAAGGACTACTCTCCAGAATCTACAAAAAAATCATCAAGCAAATCAAACAAGTCATCAAGAAAAGAAACACACAATCCCATCAAAGAGTGGGCTAAGGACATGAATAAACAATTCTCTAAGGAAGATGTACAAATGGCCAACAAGCATGGAAAAATGCTGAACATCACTAATAATCAGGGAAATGCAAATCAAAACCGCAATGCAATACCACCTTATTCCTGCAAGAATGGCCATAATCAAAACAATAAAAATAAAATAATAGATATTGGTGTGGATGTGGTGAGAACGGAACACTTGTACACTGTTGGTGAGAATGTAAACTAGTACAACTTCCATGGAAAACAGTGTGGAGATTCCTTAAAGAACTAAAAGTAGATCTACCATTTGATCCAGTAATCCCACTTCTAAGTATCAACAGAGAGGAAAAATGTCATTATATGAAAAAGGTACTTGCACACACATGTTTAATAGCAGCACAATTTGCAATTGCAAAAAATATTAAATCAGCCCAAATGCCCATCAATCAATGAGTAGATTTTAAAAGTGTGATATATAAGAAGTTAGATAAGAATCAATATTGTGAAAATGACCATACTGCCAAAAGCAGTGTATAGATTGAATGCAATCAATCTATATATATATTCAATCTATCTATCTACCTATATATATAGATATACACAAAACATGGGATACTACTCAGCCATAAAAAGAAACAAAATAATGACATTTGAAACAACCGGGATGGAACTGGATACTATTATTTTAATTAAAGTAACTTAGCAATAGAAAACCAAGCATCATATATTCTCAATCATATATGGGAGCTAAGCTATGAGGTCACAAAGGCATAAGAATGATACATTGGACTTTGGGGATTCAGGGAAAAGGGTGGTAGGTGGTGAGGGATAAAAGACTACACATTGGGTACAGTGTACACTGCTTGGGTGATGGGTGCACAAAAATCTCAAAAATTACCACTAGGGAACTTATTCATGTAACCAAACACCACCTGTTCCCCAAAAACCTATTAAAAGAATTTTTTTAAACAAAAAAACAAACATATTTGGATATTTATATTTCAGCAGGGTTTCTCAGAGACAGTATATAGTTGAGTCTTGGTCTTTAATCTTAACAGTCTCTTATATTCACCTAAATTTTTAGGCCATGTCTATGTAAAGTGAATACTAATATGGTTGCTTTTTGCTTTCTATTTTTCCCATTTTTTCTTTGTTCCTGGTTTTATTTATTTTTTCTTGCTCTTGAATTAATTTGTTTAATGATTTCAATTTATCTAAATTTTAGCTTATAAACTATAACCTTTTTAGTGTTTTTAATTTATTTAGTGATTACTTAGAATTTATAGTACGCATATATATTTTTCTTATTTTTATTTATACATAACACATGCATATGTTTTCAGGGTACATGTGATAATTTGATATATTCATATAATGTATACAGATAAAATTAGGGTAATTGGGATATATGTAACCTTATATATGTGTATATATACATATACACACATAACCTTAA
The DNA here is from genome assembly GCA_004027715.1 of Plecturocebus donacophilus. Lineage (NCBI taxonomy): Eukaryota > Metazoa > Chordata > Mammalia > Primates > Pitheciidae > Plecturocebus > Plecturocebus donacophilus. The sequence continues at coordinate 88,407 of PVKP010001696.1, forward strand.
ATATATATGTATATGTAGAAACAGAACCTTAAATATATATATAGATATTTAAGATTATATACATAAATATACTTAAGGCTATGTGTATACATGTGTGTATGTGTGTATAGATATATTTAAGGTTATGTGTATTCCAGGTACCCTATTTCATCTTCATAGTCTTTAAAGATATTTTATAACCTTTACAATTTATATTAATTTATAAATCAAATTATAAATCTTTATAATTTGATCTTTAACACACACACAAATATATATTTTTTAATACTAGGAACATTTAAATCATTCTTTTCTAGCTCTTTTGAATGTACAATAATGCTAACAATAGTTACCCTATTGAACTATCAAATGTTAGTTCTTATATCTTTTATCTAACTGTATATTCATCCTTTTAATCAATCCTTCTCCCCATTCCCTTCCCAGCCTCTGGTAACCACCAATCTACTCTATCTTCATGAGATCTATTACTTTAGTTCACACATACACGTAAAAACATGCAATGTTTGTCTTTCTGTGCTCGACTTATTTCACCTAATGTAATGACTCCCAGTTTCATCCATGTTACTTTAAATGACAGGATTATATTCTCGTTTATAGTTGAACAATATTCCATTGTGTATATATAGCATATTTTCTTTATCCATTTATCCACTGATGGACACTTAAGTTGATTCACTTTATTGGCTATTGTGAATAGTGCTTCAATATAATGAGTACAGATTTCTCTTTGATAGATTTGATTTCCTTTCTTTTAAATATATACCTAGTAGTGGAATTGCTAAATCATATGGTATTTCTGTTTTTAAGTTTCTGAAGAAATTCCATACTGTTTTCCATAATGGCTGTACTGATAAGTTACACTCCCACCAACAGAGTATCAGGATCCCCATTCTCCACATCTTTGTCAGCATCTGTTACTACCAGCTTTTTGATAAAAGCCATTTTAACTGGGGTGAGAAAATACATCATTGTGGATTTGATTTGCATTTTTTATGATCAGTGATGTTAAGCATTTATATATATATACCTCTTAGGCATTTGCGTGTCTTATTTCACAAATGTTTTAGATTTTTTGCCCATTTTAAATCAGATATTGTGTGGGGTCTTTTGGGGTGTTTGTTTGCTATTGAGTTTCCTGAGCTGCTTACGTATTCTTGTTATTCATCCCTTGTCAGATGGTTACTCTGCAAATATCTTCTCCCATTCTGTGGGTTGGTTCTTTACTTCTTTGATTGTTTCCTTTGCTGTATACAAGCTTTTTAGCTTGTTATAACCCCATTTGTTTATTTTTGCTTTTGTTGCCTGTGCTTTTGAGGTGTTACACGAAATATCTTTGTCCAGAACAATATACTACAACATTTCCCCAATGTTTTCTTTTAGCAGTTTCATAGTTTCAGGTTTAGATTTAAAACTTAGATACAATTTTTAAATTTTGATTTTTGGTTTTTTTATATGGTGAGAGATTTTGATTTTTTTTATATGGTGAGAGATAGGGATCTAATTCCATTTTTATGCTTATGGTTATTCAGGTTTGCAGCACTATTTTTTGAAGAGACTGTCTTTTCCTTATTGTATGTTCTTGGCACCATTGAGTTGGCTATAAATGTTCAGCTCCATTGGTCTATGCATCTGTTTTTATGCCAGTACCTTACAGATTTGGTACCTATAGCTGTCTTGTATATTTTAAAGTCAGGTAGTGTGATGCCTGCAGCTTTGTTCTTTTTGTTCAGGATTGCTTTGACTATTCTGGGTCTTTTGTGGGTCCATATAATTGTTTTTCTGTTCCTTTTTTTTTTTTTTCCTTTTTGAGACAGTGTCTCACTATGTCACCCAGGCAGGAGTGCAGTGGTGCCATCTCGGCTCATTGCAACCTCCACCTCCTGGGTTCAAGCGATTCTCCTGCCTCAGCCTCTTGATGTAGTTGGGATTACAGGCCTGCACCACCATGCCTCTAATTTTTGTGATTTTAGTGGAGACGAGGTTTCACCATGTTAGCCAGGATGTCTCAAACTCTGGCCCCATGCAATCTGCCCACCTCATCCTCCCAAAATCCTGAGATTACAGGTGTGAGCCACTGTGCCCAGCCTGTTTTTTCTGTTCCTGTGAAGAATGTCCTTAGTATTTTGACAGGGATTGCATTAAATCTGTAAGTTGCTTTGGATAGTAGTATTGTAATTTTAGCAGTATTCAGTCTTCCAATCCATGAGCATGGAACTTTTTTTCCAGTTTTTTATGTCCTCTACAATTACTTTCATCAATGTTTTATATTTTTTCTTGTATAGATCTTTTACTATTTCTTTGGTTAAATTGTTTCCTAGGTATTTTATATTCTTTGTAGCTATTGTAAATGGGATTGCTTTCTTGATTTCTTTTTCAGATTGCTTATTCTTGGCCTATAGAAATGCTACATTTGTACCTTGATTTTTGTATGTCAGTTTTGGATCCTGCGACTTTACTGAATTTCTTTATTGGTTCTAACAATTATTTTGTAAAGTCTTTATGTTTCCCAAATATAAGATTAAGTAATCTGTGCATAAAGCCAGTTTGACTTCTTTTGGTCCAATTTGGATGCCCTATATCTCTTTCTCTTGCTTAATTTTTCTTGCCAGGACTTTCAGTACTGGGTTGAATGAAAGTAGTGAAAGTGAATAAAAGTGGTAAAAGTTTTGGGAATATAATGTATCACATTTATTGTTTTGAATATATTAGACAATTTTGAATTCCTGGGACAAATCTCACTTGATCCTGGTGAATTATCTTTTTTTTTTTTTTTTTTTTCTATGAAGACAGAATCTTTCTCTGTCACCCAGGCTGGAGTGCAATAGCACGATCTGGGTTCACTTTTTAACATCCTGTTGAATTCAGTTTGCTATTATTTTGTTGACAATTTTGTGTTTATTTTCATCAGTAATATTGACCTGTTGTTGTTGTTGTGTGTTTGTCTGGTTTTGGTATCAGAGTAATCCTGGCCTCATAAAATACGTCTAGAAGTATTCCCTCTTCTTCAATTTGTTTAAAGAGTTTGAATAGAATTGGTTCTTTGTTTAATGTTTGGTAGAATGTAGCAGGCCATCAGGTCCCGGTCTCTTCTTTGATGAGAGACTTTTTGTTTTGACTTTAATCTTACTAATCATTATTGGTTTATTGAGGTTTTCTATCCCTTCTTGATTCAATCTTGGTAGGTTGTATATGTCAAGGAATTTATTCATTTCTTCTAGGTTTTCCATTTTATTGGTGTATAGTTGTTCATATGTCTCTAATGATTCTGTGCATGTCTGTAATTAGTTGTTATGTCTCATTTTTCATTTCTAATTTTACTTAATTGGGTCTACTCTCTTTTCCTCTTAGTACAGTTACAAGTTTGTTGATTTTGTTTATCTTTTCGAAAACCAACTTTTTGTTTTGTCGACCTGTTTTCTTTTTTGTCTCAGTTTCACTTTTATTCTGCTACAATTTTTATTATTTCTTTCCTTGTACTAATTTTGGTTTGATTTATTTTTGCTTCTCCAGTTCCTTAAGGGCCATCATTAGCTTGTTTGTCTGAAGTCTTTACACTTCTTTGATATAGCTATTTATTGCCATAAACTTGATCTTTTGTTATATCCCATAGATTTTGGTATGTTGCATCTCCATTTCTATTTGTTTCAAGAATGTTTAAAATATCCTTTTTAGTTTTTTTATGACCCATTGATCATTTAGGAGGATCACTGTTTAATTTTTATGTTTGTGCAATTTTTGACGTTCCTCTTGTTACTGATTTCTAGTTTTAATACTCTGTTGTAAGAAAAGACACTTGATATAACTTCTATTCTTTTCAATTTCTTGAGACTTGTTTTGTGGTCTGATATATAGCCTATTCTGGAGAATATTCCATGTACATATCAAAAGAATGTATATTCTGATACAGTTGGGTGAAATGTTATGGGTCTAGTGTGTAGTTTAACTCAGATAATTCTTTGTTGATTTTTTTGTCCCCTATTCTTACTGTACTGAAACCTGTCTCTGCTTAAGATTAGACGTACTAATGTTTACTTTGTACACATGGATGCTCCTGTGTAGGGTGCATAGATGTCTATATGAATATATCCTCTAACTGAATTAACCCCTTTGTCATTTTATTCTGACCTTCTTTGTCTCTTTTTACAGTATTTCACTTGTAGTCTGTTTTATCAGCTATAAGTATAGATATTTCTGTTCTTTTTTGGTTTCCACTTTCACGGAATAGCTTCTTCTATCTCTTCACTTTCAGTCTGTGTGTGTGTTTGTAGGTAAGGAAGGTTTCTTTTAGGTAGTATATAGTTGTCTTTTTCTTTTAATCCTGTTAACCATTCTATGCATTTTTATTAGAGACATTCAGTGTCATTAGTAAAATTATATTCAGTGTTATAAGTAGAGTTACATTCAGTGCTACATTCAGTGTTAATAAGACTTGTATTGCTATTTCGTTGCTTATTTTCTGGCTGTTTTATAATTTGTTTCTTCTTGTCTTCCTTTTCTTTAATGTCTTCTTTTGTGGTTAAGTGTTTTTCTCTGGTACTATGTTTTGATTTGCTGCTTTTTATATTTAGCTTATCTATTATAGGTTTTGGCATTGCAGTAAGGCTCACAGAAAACATCTTATAGATTTAACGTTATTTAAAAGAGATAACAACTTATCTTAGATCACAAAAAAGGGGAAGAAACAACAAAACTAAACTAAAAATAAATTTGCCTACACTTGAATTCCATTACCTCATGCTTTGACTATTTTTTCTCCATTTATGTATTTTATATTGCCTATTTCTTAATAATTGCTGTTGCTATTATTGTCTTTGATAGATTAGTTTTTTGTCTTCATAATGCAGTTAAAAGTGGATTGCATATCACAGTTACACTATTAGAGTTTCTAGGTTTGTCTGGGTACTTAACTTTACCAATGGATTTTTATCTTTTTTTTTTTCTTTTTGCACATTAGCATTTTTTTTTTCTTTCAGGCTTAATAACTCCCTTTAGCACTTCTTTTAAGACAGATCTAGTAGTGGTATATTTTCTCAGCTTTCATTATCTAGGAAAAAGTTTATATGTTACTCATATTTGAAAAATAGCTTTGCTTAGTACAGTATTCCTAGATGGCATTTTTTTCTTTCAGTGCTTCGAAAATGTCATCCCACCCGCTCTGGGTTTTCATTGAGAAGTCTGTTGCTAGACAAATTAGAGATTTTTAGATATATTATTTACTTCATTTCTCTTGCTGCTTTTATCATCTTCTCTTGGTCCTTGACCTTCGATAGTTTGAGTCTTATATGATATGGGGTAGTCTTATCGGGATAAAGTCTGTTTGGTGTTCTCTCTCCTTTCTGTACATGGATATTTATATCTTCCACAAGTTTTGGATATTTTTCTGTTATTATTTCTTTGAATATGCTTTCTACCCCTTTTTCTTGCTCAAATTCTTCTTGTATAACAATATTATTTAAATTTGGTCTTTTGAGGTAATTTTCTATATTTTGTAGGTTATTTTTGTAGTTTTCATTTTTTTTTTCTTTTTTCTCCCCTGACTATGTATTTTTAAGTTTTTCACCTCAGCAAATGTGTTTCTCTGTTTCAAGATTTATGTTTGATTCTGTAATTATATCAATCTCTTTGTTACATTTTTTAGTTGCATTTCTGTCTTATAATGGAGATCATTGAGTTTCCTTATAACTGCTTTGTTGAATTCTTGGCAAGAGAGCTCACATATCACAGTTTTGTTAGGGTCAGTTACTGGTTACTCGTGTTATCCATTTGAGGTCATGCTTTCCTGTTTGCAATGGTTTCTTGTGGATGTATATCTGTGTCTTTGCAATGAAGGGTTAATTATTTATTCCAGTCTTCTCTGGCTGATTTGTGTTGGTTCTCATTGGTGTTTGCTTAGCAATTATTCGTAATTTTTGGATTTCTTTCATTTTTTTATCACCTTGGGATTCTGGATATTTTATTATTCATATGAATATTATTATTTTGGTCCTGAGATACAAAATTATTTGCAAACCAGTTTGATCCATTTGCATATTGCTTTTAATCTTTGTTTAGCAGATCAGATAAGTGTTTAGTTTCAGTCTTATTTTGCCACAATATGGACACAAAATGTTATGAGAATGCCACTCAATGTTCTGTGAGTTATGAGGCATGGTTCTTTCCTTAACCCAGGTAGTTTTGTTGGGTAAAGACTCAAAGGGATCCTCTTCAGATCTCTGGAGTGTTCTGCCTATGCAATCTTTCCGTTTCCAGTACTCTGCCCTACAAACTCGTGGAGCTTTCACTTTCCATTACTTTCAACAACTAATTTTTTCAACTCTCAGAGACCTCAGGATTCTACCTAATATGTCTTCTCTTCACCATGTCCTAAGGAGTCTCTAGTCAGTAAGATTAGGCAAACTTAAGGCTCAGCTAATTTATTTTTTATTTCTCAGATCACTGTCTTTCATTGGCTGATTTTTAATGTCTTAAGAATTGTTGTTTCATACATTTTATTTGGTGTCTTACTTTGGTTTTCATTTTGTGTTTTATTTTAATTGTTTCAGGTATAATGGTAAGTCTAGTCTTTATTAATCTTGTCCTGAAGTGGATGCTAGAAAAATTGAAATTGTGTATCAATCTTAAACTACATTTGCCTCCTAGAGTAGAGTTTACTTATGTTTACAGTTTTTCAATTATGAGATTTGATATACCATTTAAGGAATTATTTTCTTTTTTTCCAACTTTTAAGTTCAGGGGTACATGTGCAGATATGTAAGTTTGTTAGTTAAATGTGTGCCATGGTGGTTTGCTGCACAAATCATCCCATCACATAGGTATTAAGACCAGCATTCTTGGCTATGCTTCCTAATTCTTTCTCTCCTACCACCTCCCACCCTCCAACAGGCCCCAATGTGTGTTTTTCCCCACCATGCGTCCATGTGTTCTCATCAAGCTCCCGCCTATAAGTGAAGTGAAAACATGCAGTATTTGGTTTTCTGTCCTTGCATCAGTTTGCATGCTGATGAGGTTGTAGAGAAAAAGAAATGCTTGACACTGTTGGTGGGAGTGTAAATTAGTTCAAAAATTGTTGAAAACAGTGTGGCAATTCCTCATAGAAGACCTAGAGGCAGAAATACCATTTGACCCAGCAATCTCATAACTGGGTATATACCCATAGAATACGAGGAATTATTTTCTAATGGTTAATCTGATTATTATTTTAGGATGTAGCCACAGACTTCTGGGAATTTTCTTTTTATTGAAAATCTTTTGACATGTAGTCCCTAAACTGGGAGTTCCTTTGGCACAAAGAATTTGCCACCCTTCTCGCTTGGACATTTTTCTCTTGGAAACTGTGTAAGCACCATGCAAGAGGCTTGTTATACACTCAAAAGTCACAATATGCCTCATAATTTTTTTCTCCAGAAAAATATTTTTCAAGGTGTCAATCTTAGAAGAGTCATTCAGGGAGAATGATTTCTTCTGTCAATTCAGTGTATATTGAAAAGAAAAAAAGAGGGTGATGTAACTTGACAGATATAAACTTTAGACAACATTTATGTAGCAGCATGGCATTGATTATTCAATCTTTATTGATGACTAATGAGTTTTACTGGATGTCTACTTGGCTTATCATAGATTAGAGTTGGCTTGGTTTATTGTGTCCAATCAGGATGAATTTGCAATCAAATCAATTTTTTCCTCACCTCTGTTTACCTTCAAGAAAACAAACAGGGAAATTCCTAGATCATTGAATCACTGCTTTCACCACTAAGAAGTTATTCTGCACAGATTGAACATTAAAAAATAAATAGCTTCACAGGTGTTTATTTAGGGTGGTGTGAAAGAAACTAAGAGAAGGGGTAAGGAATTGTTCTGTTTATCCTTTTCTCCAGTAATTTCATGGATAGGTAAATTTTTACAACATCTCCCAAAAACATCTTAATGTTTTTTTAAAAAAATAATGTGAACTACGCAGCTTTTAGTCATTTAGCATTTCTAATCCTGCAATCTGACTTGGGGAAAATCACTTTGTTTTCTTCCTCTCAGGTTTCAAACCAGAAATATAGCCATAATGTGTTTTGCTCTTGTATAGACTGCATAAGATAATATTTGTAAAAATCACTGTGAAACACAGACCACCCATCATATATATAATATACTATCAATAATAGATGTTATTGCTGAATGATCCTATTTTCAATATTTACTGTGATGGTTGAACACAAAGCTTGAGTCTATTACATATAATTTTTTTATAAAACACTAAAAGAAGAATCAATATATGAGAAAAAAATTACACTTTGACTTCAACATAGTCTGAATGACAGTAAGGATAAAATGCCTAAAAGGTAAAACAGGCAGTATTTGCTAACAATAGAAGAAAATATCCTGGAATCCAGTCTTTTCTTAGCAATAGAGGATACCTCTGGAAGTTCTTTTTTTCTTACCAAAATGCCAAGAGTCTCTATACAGCAGAGCAAAGAGGGTGCAAAGCACAGAAGCCGTTTTCATAACATGTCACAGCAGCTGCATTTTGAAAAGAGAGTTGAAGTAGTAAAAAACCTGAAATTTTAGTATTACACACCTCCGTGTAGTATTAGAAAGAGTTAATCATAATTCCCTTAAAGCTATGCCTTGAACTATATTCTGAGAGATTTAAAAGTCTTTGAAAATAAATATTTGCAAACAGTGTGATTCAGAATACAAAGCAAGATATTTATTTCCTTTAGCAATAATCAACTGAGTGTTAATAGCCCTTAGAGATACAGAACATTTCTAAATTCCTTCAAAAAATATTTTAAAACTAATAAACGCAAGTTCCACGTATATTTAGAATATAAGTTCATTGTTAGGCAGACTTTACAAAAATTTTTGATCCCTTTTCCTTCTGTTGTAATCATAAGAATTTGTGATGCTTCTCCTTTCCCCTTTCCACAGTGACTCCTTGCACTTCTCTCTTGAATGTAACAGTTAATCCTTACAGGGCACTTATCCAGCAGTCATGCCCTCTGTTCTTTGCAAGCTTTATTTCATTTGAACCTCATAATAGCGCTGAGGTATTGATAGTACTATTATCTTCCCATTTGGCAGACTTGACACTGAGGCCTACAGAGGCTAAGTAATGACTTGGTTCATACAGTTGAGTAGAGGGAGAAGGAAGATTAAACCACAAACCCTGTGAGTATAAACACTGTGAGATACCACTTTGTGATATAAACCCAGCCTCTCACTCTGTGACCTTTCTCAGACCCTGCTCCATCCATAATCATTCTCTTCACTCTCCTGACTTTCTGTCACTATCTGTCCCTTTGCTTTCTCCACCATCAGTGGCTTCTTTTGCTCAGCCATGTATTAAAGTTTTTATGTTTTTCAAAACTGCATTAATACCATGGTTTTTACCCTCCAGTTCCAACTCCTTCCTCTGTGCCAAGGTGCTCACAGCAATGGTCACTTGACCTCCATTTCCACCCTTCTTATTTATTTTATCCCACTCACCATGAGGCTGAAACTGTACTCTTAAAATGTAGTAATAACTTTCTAAATTCTAGTTTTATTTATTTTTAGTTCACATTCTACTCTAATTCTATACAAAATTTGACATTTTTACCACCATATATTTCCCTTCTTTTTTTTTTTTAATTTTTATTTTTAGAGATAGGGTGTTGCTCCATTGCCCAGACCGAAGTCCAGTGGCTCAATCATAGCCTTCTGCAGCCTCCAACTCCTGAGCTCAAGCGATCCTCCCACCTCAACCTTCCAAAATGCTGAGACTACAGGTGTGAGCCACTGTACCTGGCCAATATCTTTCTTTAAAGTCTCTCCTTCCTTTTCTTTTCACTCCTGATTTTCTATGTCAGTTTATTTATTTTTTGTTTTTTCTCTCCCCTTAAGGTTTATATTTCAAGAATTCTGACCTTTTTTCTCTCCTCTCTTCTTGCACTATAAAGCATCATTGATCTACAAATAAGAAGAGTCCTAAATATCTATCTCTAACTCTGAATCTCACCTCAGCATGGGGTTCATATTACAAACAGTACAGTGGACATCAGCACCTAAATGCTAAGTGGGCTTCTCAAATATTTTCAAAACCAAACACATGATCTTCCACTACCTTCAAAAATCTCATTTCTTCTTCATTTTCTATGTATATAGTGAGAATGAGGAGTCAGTTATCTAAGGTAAAACTCAAGACCCTTCTCAATTAATTAAAATATTTAAAGTGTTTAGAAAAGACCCTGCACATTATAAACACTCAATACTTTTTAGTTAATAGTAAAATTACCTTCAATAGTTAATAGTAATATTGCCTTTGACTTCTCACTCTTCCTCACTTACTACAGCCAACTGAACTCCCATCATGACAATTCAATTCCTACTAAGACTTTGGACTTTTCATTTCTCCTTCCTTTTTCACTGTCACTGCTTTAGGTCTTTCAAGCTGTCCATTTTGAACACCAGAGCTGGTTTCCCTGACTTTAGATTCTAACCATTCGCACTACATTTTCTCACTGCCTAGAGTTATCTTGCTAAAACTTAAGTGGGGTCAGGCACTCTCTGTGATAAGTTCATGTAATCATACCACGTAAGGCCTTTCTCAATCTAAACACACACCACACTGCCAGTCACGCCAGTTGGCACTTAGCCGTTAACACCTTCCATGCTGTGCTCCAGTTAGAATTGCTTCTCAACCCTAGGACTGACCTCTCCACACCCCGACATATTATGCTCTTTTTATACCTATACTCCATGCCTTCTCTTTCTGCCTGGAAAACTCCTACTTAACCTTTAATCTAGTTTTTAAACATTACTCTGTCCCTACCTAGCTTTCCATCCATGTCCATCTCTCCCTGCACTGGGTAGGACAGGGTGCTTTCTCCTCAGGGTTTCTATGCAAATTTGTAGAAACTCATTTTTATAACACAAAATCTTAAATAATTGTTTCTGCAATATCATATTTATATAATATTATTTTTGTTATATACTAATTATGTAATAGCTAATTATAAATCCAATGTATCTTGAAGGAGGACGTTCAGGTTTGTTTATCTTTGCATTTTCAGAGCCATTCTTATATTTGACACACAACAAATTCCTAAAAACTGCTTGTAAAGTGAATGAAATAAAAACAATTCTTACATTTCACTTTCTCAGCCAACCTACTGTTAGATTATAATTATGGTGAATATTGCTTTTATAACCCACTTCATTCCTCACATCCTTTAAATTTATATCTCAAATGTAAATTGGTAGGAATTCTCTAAGCCATTCAGTATCTCATTTCCCTCACCTGTAAAATGCTGAAACTACTTTATAAGGTTGTCATGGGATTTGTATCATTTATATACAAAAAATGATTAGAGTACAACAGGTATCTGACTAGCATCTAATAAAATTAACTATTACTAGTATTACACATGCATTCGAATGTTCATTTCTCCTCTGATACATTTGTGTGCAATGCTTCCTATGTAGGGATAATAATGTTTTCTTAGGTTTTCCCACATAAAAGGGAAAGATCAGTGAGTCCCATTATAAGATAAAAGACATATGTAATTATATTAGTCCATTCTCTCACTGCTATAAAGAAATACTAGAGACTGGATAATTTATAAAGGAGTGGTTTAATTGACTCACAGTTCTCCATGGCTAGGGAAGCCTCTGGAAACTTACAACCATGGCAGAAGGCAAAGGAGAAGCAGGTACCTTCTTCACAGGGCGGCAGGACGGAGTAAGTGCAAACAGGGAAATGCCAGAGGCTTATAAAATCATCAGATCTCATGAGACTCACCATTACGAGAACAGCATGTGCGAAACTGCCCCTTGATGCAATGACTTCCACCTAATCCTGTCTTTGACATGTGGGGATTATGGGGATTGTAATTAAAGACGAGATTTTGGGTGGGGACACAGCCAAACCATAGCAATAATTAAGCCCTACAATGCTCTTTGGTGAGAAATGCTGAGAATTGTTCTTAGGGTAGTAAGAATTATTCTTATGTTATTATTTTGTTATTAAAAGAGCAAGAACTTTTAGTCACAATCTCCTTTTAAACACTTAAAACTGTTAAGAGTGATTTTTGATTATCACACAATTATAAAGGGTTACCAAAGGAAACCTGAGGATAAGGAGCAAGATGCTTGCTCTTATGTTCACCTTGACACCTAAACAGATTAACTACTTTCTGCTTTTTTTTTTTTTTTTTTTTTTTTTGAGACGGAGTCTGTTGTCTGTTGCCCAGGCTGGAGTGCAGTGGTGTGAGCTCACTGCAACTTCCGCCTCCCGGGTTCAAATGATTCTCCTGCCTCAGCCTCCTGAGTAGCTGGGACTACAGATGCCCACCACCACACCAAGCTACTTTTTTTGTATATATTTTTAGTACAGATGGGGTTTTACCATGTTGGCCAGTCTGGTCTTGAACTCCTAGCCTCAAGCAATCCACCCACCTCAGCTTCCCAAAGTGCTGGGATTACAGGCATGACCTACAGTGCCTGCTCCAGTTTCTGCTTTTTAAGTGCTGCTCAGTTAATGCTGCCTGTGACCACTATTGGTTTTTGTTTGTTTTTTACTTCACTGTTTATTTTTTTCAAAGTACTTTATGCTCAGTAACCTATTTTCTATATGGATATTCCAATTAAATATTAGAACAAAAAGTTTACTTTTAGGTTTCTTTTGGGAGAATGAAATAAACTCCTAATTTTCTGCAATAGAATGACATTAAAATATAGAAAAGAAATTTATCTGTGAGCTGCTCCAAGTCTGCAAGATATGAATCATCTCTCATCACTCACTTTTTCAGGCCTCAGGATCAAACTAGTGCCAGAGGAAGACCATGTGACTTTTTTTCTGAGAGAAAGAAGTAATGGGAGCCATTGTTATTCCTCTCACTTTTTAAATGGATTGAGCTGCCACAGGAGCTATTTGTCTACCAAACACAGACCAGAACTCATTAAATACCGATCATGTGAGATGCAGGGAGCAGCACATGGAGGGGTATAATGACAAACTTAAAAACAACCATCTGATTACAGATTTTCTTAATATTGATAGTTATGCTTTAGCATTTAGTTAGTACTTCCTAAATACTGCTATGTACCCATAATACATAATGAAAAACGAAAAGATGGTGAAAGGAGGAGATAAACAATGAATATACTTAAGTTGTTAGGGAAAATGTTTGTGGACTTACATATATTACACACATAGGCATGTGACAAAAATACTTTTTTGCTTTCTGTCCACATTATTTCTAAACTTTCAGGTGAGATTTTATTCATTCATTCATATTTTTTTAATTTACAAAACAAATATATGTTTTGCAGCCATTAAGTTCCAGGGACTCTGGTGGGCAAAAGAAACTAAAGGCAAATAAGACGGCCCTTGAGAAGCTTATATTTCTCATGCAGTGATTTTCAAAGCAGGGTTCTTAGTGCACCTACGTGGGAAGTACCGTGGGAATTTGTTAATAATGCAGGCACCTAGTTTTTTACTCCAAATTATAATTTCTGTGGATGGACTTCCAAAATCTATATTTTTAACAAGAAACCTAGTTAATTCTTTTGCTTTTAAAAAATGTGTACACTGATCTAACTGTTTTGCTTTACCGAGCATGGTCTGAGAAACTACAATAGTATCACATTTCTCATTCCTATTATATCCAAATTAGAGTTAACCTTTCTCAGATGACTCTGTTTCAACTATCATATTTTACTTGGGTTTCTTATGTTTGTTTGTTTATTTCTATTGGCACTGAAAGTTTAAATGGTAGTGATATGTGGTTTAAGCTGGGCTATTATTTGGATATTTGCCTGGTGGAGGGGCATATGGATGATGAATTTGAATTGACACTAATAAGGGATACACCACAAGTCAGAGTTAGTGCAACATAGCTTCATTCATCCACTTATTTATTTTATTTAGCAAATATTTATTAAGCTTCTTCTGTGAGCCAGGGATTTAGAGAGTATTTAAAATATTAATAAGACTAAATAATTACTAACCACTTTTACTATGTATTGATGAGTCTCCTTAATTGTCATGTAAATTACTGCATTTAACTGTTGCAATCCTGTAATGGAGGGCCAGTGATTACTCTTGCTTTACAAGTAAGGAAGCTGAGCCCAGAGAGGTAGAATAATTCACTCAGAGTCACCCAGCTAGAATGGATTTTATTGGGAACTTATATATCTCTTTCATCAGAGCCTTTCCTTTTAACCTCTGTGCTATACTAATGCACAGATTTCTTGGACTTAGATCACCGAAGTCCTTAATCAGATCAACCTGTGAAAAAAATGTATGGTGAAAATGTTACATATGAGGCAAACAGGAGGATCAATGGAAATATGGGAGGAAGCAAGAAATCACCAGGAGACAGAGAAAGCCAGAAGATGCTTCCAGGGCACACGGATGGAGAAGCACAGTGGCATTCCAGCCTTACGGAGCAGAATGCACAGCAGCACAGAGCGTGAGAGAACACACTGGGTGTAGAGAACTTGACATTTCTTTGTTTTGCTGGAGGGCGAGTTTTGAGACAGGGGAGAAATGGAAAATGATGGACAGAAAGTAAAAGACCAGATATTGAAGAGAATGATATGTCCTGCTAAGTATCTTACATTTCTCTTATAGGTGATACAAGTCTATTGAATAATTTTGAACTGATAAATTATTACATTTTGCTTCAGATTAATTTTCAAAGATTAGTGTAATATTTTAAATAATAAATCCAAATGATTTGTTACTGCAAATTTTAGTCTTCTGAGGGAACACATAAAAGAAACAGCTGTGTTTCTCAGAGAGTTTGTAGGCTTTCTGACCCTAAGGAAAAGGGTAAGCATGACATGATTTCTTATACCAGAGGGCAAGACCTTCCCAGCGGTTTGTTTTTGACCTGGAAAATGATGCGTGCACATTTTTTCACTTAGTCAGTGGTGTTATTCTTGTAGGTCAGGTGCATTCAAAAAATTATTTTGTGTTTATCTTTCATAAGCATGAGTGATTTTTAAGCCATCATTAAAAAATATATTCCTAGGTTATTTGGTAGTTTCAGGTTCTAAAGACTGCATATTACTGGGCACAATAATTAATGATGCCACACTCTACCCACAGAAAAAAATGTTCATACCCATCAGCAAGTCTCCATTGGACTGTTTTGGAAGTAATGCTTTAATAACAGCACCAACTCCAAATACTCAACAACATGATTAAGCCATCCAATTAACCATTCAAAGACTGTAAATACAGACATATGTGATGCTAGTATCCTATTTATTTAACACTCCTCAGGGCTAGCAGGATCAGTCACACATTCATATGTATCTTCTTCTATAAAATACAAAATAATATTTTTTAAAGTTTGAATTCCAATTTTATTTTTAAATGAACTAAATTATAGTTGACTAATTTTTTTAAATAGAGCAAACTTAGTCACAATTTGGAGCACAAACCAAGAGGAAAGAAGGACTTTACCCACAGATGACCATGTCTACAGTAGTTATTCGTTCTCCTTTTTGGTTTTCTGTGATCACCTGGTGATATGATTTGGGTCTGTGTCCCCACCCAAATCTCATGTCAAATTGTAATCCCTGGTGTTGGAGGTGGGGCCTGGTGGGAGGTGACTGGATCTTGGGATTTCCCCCTCAGTGTTGCTCTCCTAACAGTGAGTGTGCTCCATGAGATTTGGTTGTTTAAAAGTGTGTGGCACCTCCCGCCTCGCTCTCTTTCTTCTGTATGGGCCATGTAAGATGAACTTGCTCTCCCATCACCTTCTGCCATGACTGAAAGTTTCCTGAGTCTGCCAGGTGAGGTGATTCATGCCTGTAATCTGAGCACTTTGGGAGGCCAAGGCAGGCAGATGACTTTAGGTTATGAGTTTGAGACCAGCCTGATCAATATGATGAAACCCCATCTCTACTAAAAATACAAATATTAGCCAGGCCTTGTGGTGGGTGCCTGTATTCTCACCACAGAAGGAGGCTGAGGCAGGAGAATCACTTGAACCTGGGGGGGGTGGAGGTTGCAGTGAGTCAAGATCACACCACTGCATTCTAGCCTGGAAATGATGGATTTTCCTCCATCGCAAAAAAAAAAAAAAAAATTAATTTAATTAAAAAAAAAAACAAGGAAAGTTTCCTGAGGTCTCCACAGCCGTACATCCTGTACATCCTGGAACCATAAGACAATCAAACCTCTTTTCTTTATAAATTGCCCAGTCTCAGGTATGTCTTTATAGCAATGCCATAATGGACTAACATGCCTGGCAAATGGAATGAAGTTACACAATGATGCAATATTTTTTCATTAACTAAATTTCAAGGGATACAAATCCTGCTCACATTGATATGATTTCCAGTATCTGCTACTTGTAGCATATGAAACAAATAAGCATTGGTTTCTTACTTTGTGGTTAGCCTGGCATTAACCCAGGAGAGGAGGGTTCTTTGTCATTCTTCCTAACTATGAGGTATTGCTTATGAGGTAGGATAAAGCAAAGGAGATCTCCAGCTTAGTGATTATTTTATGACCCAAATCAGGATACCAACTTAAGCATCTCAGCTCTTATGCATTGACAAGCTGTATTCTATGTACATTTTTCATAGTAAAAGCACTTTTTTGGTGTTTATTCTTTCCTTTTGTATCACAGTGGAGCCCATTCACTCTGTTCCACACAGTGTACCTTTCTAGATCACACCCTTGCTGCCTTAAGAATTTTTAATGAGAGTTATAAATCTCCAGTGTCCAGATACCTGGAAATCTCTTCCTGACCTGATCCTTCATCATTTTCGCATGAGAATTTGGTATGACTTTGAGTAATGGTGTGTTTTAAGAGAGCATATTATAGAAATAGGTGGTGCCCTTCATAACACAACAATATGCCATGAGCCTACTGGTCCTCTGTTAGTAGGCCAATCCATTGGTTGTTGGTTTTCCAGCTGCAAAGATGTCATTAAGACACTTCCACCTCCTTTTCTCAAATTAAACTGTTTTTCTATCTTACTTTTTTTTTCAGTCAGTAGCCTGTGTTTTATTGGAAGGAACATTGGAAATCAAGAAAATTAGGTTTGAATTTAAGCTTTGCCACCTACCTGCTAAGTGATTCTCAGATTCCAAATCTGTAAAATGGATAAAACAAAGCCAATTTCAAAAGATTGCTATACATTTTAAATTATGCAATACAAGTAAAAATGCTAAAATTTTATCTGCCGTAGAATTGGTTCTCATAAATATCTAATGTCATTTCTATTGTAATTTTTGTTTTTTATGAGATAGAGTCTCACTGTGTCACCCAGGCTGGAGTGCAATGGTGCAATCTTGGCTTCCTGCAACCTCTGCCTCACAGGTTCAAGTGATTTTCATGCCAGCCTCCCGAGCAGCTTGGATTACAGGCACCCACCACCACTGCTGGCTATATATATATATATATATATATATATATATATATATTTTTTTTTTTTTTTTGAGATGGAGTCTCGCTCTGTCGCCCAGGCTGGAGTGCAGTGGCACAATCTCAACTCACTGCAGCGGCACGATCTCAGCTCACGGCAGCCTCTGCCTCCTGGGTTCCAGCGATTTTCCTGTGTTTGTCTCCTGGGTAGCTGGGATTACAGATGCATGCTACCATGCCTGACTAATTTTTGTGTTTTTGGTAGAGACAGGGTTTCCCCATGTTGGGCAGGCTGGTCTCAAATGCCTGACCTCATGTGATCTGCCCTCCTCAGCCTCCCAAAGTGCTAGAATTACAGTCCTGAGCCACTGCTCTGGGCCACCATTGCTGACTATTTTTTATATTTTTAGTAAAGACAGGGTTTTGCTGTGTTGACCAGGCTGATCTCAAACTTCTGGCCTTAAGTGATCCACCCACCTCAGCCTTCCAAAATGCTGAGATTACAGGCATGAGCCACTGTGCTTGGCCTATTGTAATATTTTGAACACATTTTACTCTTGGTTGTTGATGTATGGAGTGTTAGAGCTGAAATATTTCTTGATTCTGGTCTCTCCTGCTGTAGATCAAGAAGGTGAGAGACACAGAGGACAAATGAGCTAATAATCAAAGAGCAGAGGGTCACAAATAGAACTAGTGCTCTCCTCAAATCATCTTGATCCATCAGTTTCAATTCATGTTATAATCAATTGCATAGTATCTGCCCTAGGTTGATGTTTCCTTACTGGTAGTCGTATTTTCTCTTCTTACCTCATAGTATATACTTCTGTATCATTTTGAAGTTGTAGCTAATAATCAGGGACTCTGTCTAATGTTTCATGTGAAACCCTTGGACTTCATGATATGTTGAATGTTAAATAATTTCATAATTTTAATAGTTTATTTCAGCAACAACATATGCAAAATTAGCTGGCTGAGGAGTATTATCTGACCAAGGCCAAAATCTGTAGCCCAGAGACGTAGTACATTTTCCCTGGCCCAATGGTGCTGGAATATATTTAAGACTTTAAAGCCAAACCAACTAAAACAATTCATTTAAGGAATTATGAGAGCCAAACAATTTTTTTAGAGTCTCTGATACTTTATGTGCTAATAGAGAAAAAAATTATGGTGTCAATGTTTTTCTCTTTAAAATATAATGTAATGGGACACAACTGATATAGCCAATTTTGAATATTAGAAATGATGCTTAATCACCTAATTCATAAAAATAAATCTGGAAAAAGTCAGACCTTGAAAAATAAGTTGGCCTTAACTGAATATACTAAGATCTCAGAGTTAGAGAGAGACCTTATGGTTTTGGTAAATTGTTGTTTCCAAGTACCCTCATCTCAAAATTTAGGCATACAAATGTCAACAGTTGGTCTAGTTATGCATTTAAAAAGTCTTATTCAATGGAAACACACAGAGTTTCATAACTTTCAATGACTAATGCCTACCATATATAACTACCACGGATTATGTAGCAAACTCTTCATTATTCAGGGATTGACCAGTCAGTTGGTAAATTAACTACATTCTAGATTTTTAATTCTCTCTCCTTGTTGCATGTCTTCTGGTTACATCAGGACTCACTAGCAAATCAAACATAATGAAGGAAAAACACTAAAAATAAAGCACTGAAATCTTTTTATTAGCAATTTTTTAATTTTAAAAATTATGGAGAAAACATTTAAAAATTGGCTTTTTTCTGAAACTTTGAGTCTCCATATACATAATACATCATAGCTCTTTGTCTTTACTATTTATACAAGGCACTGTCTTATGGTTGATTATATATTTTAGCAGGTGAAGAACAGAGGCAGTAATTAAAAAAATTTTTTTTAATATATATTTTATTGAACTTTAGGTTCTGGGGTACATGTGAAGAACATGCAGAATTGTTGCATAGGTACATACATAGCAATATATATGGTTTGCCGCCTCAATCCCCATCAACTATATCTGGCATTTCTCCCCATGTTATCTCTCCCCAACTCCCTACCCCCCACTGTTTCTAATTTTTAATTTTTAAGGTATATAATAGGTATATATATATTTATGGGGTACATGAGAAATTTTGATACAGGTGTACAATGTGTAATAATCACATCAGGGTAAATGAGATATTCATTGCCTCAAGCATTTATCCTTTTTTATCTTACAGACATTCAATTGTACTCTTTCAGTTATTTTTAAATGTACAGTACATTTTTGTTGACTGTAATCACTCTACGTATTAGGCCGTTCTCACACTGCTATAAAGAAATACCTGAGACTGGGTAGTTTATAAAGTAAAGAGCTTTAATGGACTCATGGTTCTGCGGGCTGTACAGGAAGCATGGCATCTTCTGGGGAAGTCCCAGGAAACTTACAGTCCCAGTGGAAGCTAAAGGGGAAGTAAGATATCTCACATGGCCAGAGAAGGAGAAACAGAGAGAGAAGGGAGAGGCACCCCACCCTTTTTAAAAGACCAGATCTTGCAAGAGCTCTATCATGAGAACAGCACTAGAAGGATGGTGCTAAACCATTAGAAACTGCTGCCTATGATTCAATCACCTCCCACCTCATGCCCCACCTCCAGCACTAGGGATTACATTTCATCATGAGCTTTTGAGGAGAACACAGATCCAAATCAGATCACCCCATTATGCTATTAAATATTGGATCATACATTCTATCTAATTATATTTATCTACTCATTAACCGTTCCCAATTTCCCCTGCCCCTCCCACTACCACTACCCTTCCCAATGTCTGATAACCATCATTCTACTCTCTAGCTCCATACGTTCAATTGTTTTAATTTTTAGATCCCACAAATAAGTGACAACATGCAGTTTACCCTTCTGTTCCTGGCTTACTTCACTTAATATAATGTCCTCCAGTTCCATACATGTTGTTGCAAATGACAGGATCACATTCATTTTTATGAATGAATAGTACTCCATTGTATACTATACCAGATTTTCTTTATCCATTCTTCTGTTGATGGATACTTTGGTAGGTCCCAAATCTTGGCTATGGTGTAGAGTGCTGTAACAAATATAGAGTGTAGATAGCTCTTCAATATACTGCTTTTTTTTTCTTTTGGGATAGCATTCTTTTATCCTAGAATGTTCCTCAAGAAACTAAAAATATAACTACTATATGATTTTTGGTTTTCTTTTAGCACTTTAAATATGACATGCCATTCTCTCGTGGACTGATATATTGATATATTGTAAATAGTCTGCTACCAGATATACTGGAATGCCTTTGTATTTTATTTTTCTCTTGCTACTTTTAAGATTCTTTATTTTTGACCTTGGAGAGTTTGCTTATTAAATATCTTAAGGTAACCTTATTTGGGTTAAATCTTCTTAGTGTTCTATAACATTCTTGTACTCGAATGTTGATATCTTTCTCTAAGTTTGGAAAGTTCTATGTTATTATCCCTTTGAATAAACTTTCTACTCCTATCCAGCCGACTTTTGCCCTATGCTGCTTTCCACTGGGACCAGGAAGTACTGATTTCTAATGCAAAGTCCCACAATCACTACACTCTCCCTCTCTCAAGTGCACAAATTTTCTTTCTGTGCCGTGCAGTCAAGGCTAGGGGATGGCAGAAGGGATGGTATCAGTAATTCAAGACCGTCTTTCCTATCCTCTTCAGTGCTTCCTTTCTTGATATTATGTTAAAAACAGGTATTGTAATCACTCATCCTATTTTTGGTTCTTATGAAGGTGTTTTTTGTGTGGACAGTTGTTAAATTTGGTGTCCTGGTGTGGGGTCAGTCACTGGAGGGTTCTATTTGGCCATCTTGCTCTACAGAGGGAGTAATTTTGATTTATCTATTCTATTAGTTTATGGGGATTTTTGTTTAATTCCCTTTACTAATCTTATGAGTAGTTTTCTCAAACTTGTGTTTGCAGAAGAGAGTCACTTTGTGTGTGCTGAAAGGCAGTGTGTGTGTGTGTGTGTGTGTGTGTGTGTGTGTGTTGCTTAATATCAAATGAATTCAAACTATTGGTGATTTTGAATTGACCAGCTGCTTTCATGTAAAAGCAATGATAATAAACATTTGGTGAGATAAGGAGATAACTTAAGATTCTAGCAATTAACCAAAGTGTAAGCAACTTAAAATTATTTCCATCTGTAAAACTATCATTTCAACAAGTTATATTGTTTTAGAACACTGACAATGTTAGCAATGACAAGGACAAAGTTAATTCTGATTACAAAAGAAATAGTTCTTGCTTAGTGAAACAAAGATCTCCACTCACAACCACACCATTGAAATTCTTGCAAACTTTGAAGCTTAAATAGATTCTAAGCCTTCACAGCCCCTGGGTATTTTTAATAAGAAACATAGTAAGATTCTCTGCTTGGGTGAGGAAATAAAATAGAAATTTTTCTCGAGAGGGCCCTTAGGTATATTACATCCAATTAGTCGTATCTTGACTCTGTGAAGCTGTCCCAAATAAGAGTGGCTGATAACTGTTTGTAATTTCCAACCAGAGAATTCACCTTAGTTTGTAATTTGAACAGTTACAAAATGTGGCAGTAGCAGCTTACTTTCATATAGGGAATATCTGGAAAATACCTTGCAAAGAATGAAACCAAAACATTCAATTGTCCAAAAATGTAATGGAGTGAGGAACACAACCAAATATAATAAATGTACAGTGACAGTATATTTGTTAAATAATTTATTATTATTATTATTTTTAAGTTTTTTTCATTCTTTGCAGGAAATTATTATATATCAATTTTAATTATTTTAGTTTTATATTTTCTGTTGTCTCCTGTGATTATTTAAATCAGAATTGCCATTTCCTTAACATATTACAGACTGAAATATGTGACTGTATCTTGTATTTTAATTTTTGTTTTATAAGCTTCATCTGGTACATATTAAACATGAAGCATACTCTCATTCAATTCAGTTCATGTTCAGATACCAGAATTGATATCACTCCTATATTTTTATCATTTATTATTGAAAAACAGTTGAGAATTCATGATTTGTACAGATGTAACATGTGTATAAGTTCCATCAAGCAATTAAGATAACACTTGATCCACAAAATACATTGGAAACTTTATAAAATAGAAATATGCTGAATAAATAGACAACACATGCTGAGAATAAATGTTGAATAAATCAAACATTTTATCATACTCTGGATTCTTCCAATCAGTTATCTAATATCTACAAATCTATTTACACTTTATCCTTTTAAGTCAATTTATAATGTCATTGCCCTTTGCCAGCAATACTAAACGTTTATTAAATTTTGAATGTTTCACTCACTATTATATTGTGATTGAAAAAGAAACACTATGTATTCTATCTAATTTCAATGTGTCTCAACCTCAGAAAATATTTTTCTCTGGTCACATTTTCATGAGTGAGAATTATTTCCAATTATATTTTAACCATTTCTTTTTCATTGTTTTAAACAGTAAAATGTTAGTATGTTTATTCCCTTCTTGTTTTATGAATCTAAATGCTGTAGAATAACAATAGCCAATGTGAATTACACAAGCATTTTAAAATGTAAAAAAAGGACCTTGATATGAAAAGAAATCCTCAGTTGTACTCTCAAAATAAGACTTTAATAATAAACATTATGCTTAATAAGGACAGTTTCTAAAATTAAAAAACCAGAAAATGATACATAACATAGATATTAGTAACAAAGAGAGGCTAGATTATGTCTTGCTGATTCTCGCCTACCCCAGCCACCAACAAATTTCTCTCTTCTGAAACTGCTTTCCACCTGCTTATGTAAATGTGACTTATATCTCTCTACCCCTCAGTCCTCCATTTGTCATGAATTGTTCTCTCATGTACTGTTCCCATAGTTCACTCTATGCCTGAAAATAGTAATAGCTTCTGTGTTCATAACTTAGTCTTACTTTCTAATGATTTATCATATTTTATGTTTACCTTTACATTAAATGTTTCATTTCCTTGACTAAATTGTAAGTCATTGAGGACTGGAAGTATGTTTTATGCTTTTGGATTGCCCCTAATATTGGATACAGTGCCATTGTGAACAGTATATTGTTATGTGTACATTTGTACACTCCCAACATATGTAATCCTCTTCCCATCATCCACTTCTTTTCCCTTGTTTCAATGTTTCTCAAATGAATAGCTCCAATATGTCTACCAGTGGTCAAATCAAACTATCAGTATTTTCTCTGGTCTAATAAATCAGTAAGACTTATCTAGTATTCCTTCTCAATAGATCTTGAATTTGTCAATATCTCCCATTGACACTATCCTAGGTCAAGCCATTGTTATCTATAACTTAGCTTGCAATGGCCTTCCAACTGGTGTAAATGTTCAAAACTGCTTCTCTCAAAACACTTGCTTATTCAGTAGCCAGTAATATTTCTAAAATGTAGACATAAGCTAATTTTCTGCTTAAAATCACCAGTTGTTTTTAATTTGGCTCATGATAAAGTCCAAGCTAAGCAAGTTAGCATAAAAGAACCATTATGATCTGGGTTCTGCCCACTTTGCCACCTCATGCCAAATAGCTCCCTTCATCATTCTCAATGTTTTGTTATACCAAATTGCATCAAATGCCTGTTCATTTTATGGACTTTCTATATGTGTATTCTCCTTACTTCACTTTATCAGCATGTTTTGATTTTAGATCTTTTTACAAAAGGCTTAGTTGATTTCTCCTCCACTCCCAAAAGAAATATTTTGTGCTCTCCAAATTTACTTGCATAATTTCTTCAAATTTACATATATAATTCCTTATATTTCTCTCAATTTTAACAGTTGTCATTTACTCTTGTTATAAGTATCCTTCTCTTTGCCCAGTCATCTGTAAGTAAAGTAAATGCAGAGGGCGATATATATATTTTTTTTTTGAAAAAGAGAGAAAAGGAGAAAGAAAAAAGGAAACAGCAAAAGAAAAAAAGAAAGAAAGAGGACGAGAAAGAGGGAGAGAGATTGGGATTCTTGTTTTATTGCCCAGGCTAGAATGCAGTCTAAAAATGGGTATTAAAAACCTCTTTTATGCCAATAAAGAACTCTCCTCCCCAAATCCACAAAACATACATTTTTCTCAGTATCACATTATACCTATTTTAAAAATGACCACATAATTGGAAGTAAATCACTCCTCAGCAATTGCATAGCATTTCACAGGTTTAAATAAAATATTGGTTGTCTGCTTATTTGTTATTTTCATCCCCTATTCCTTCCTGTCTCCAGAGGGCTATGTTTTTCCATAGTTTAATCCCAAGTACTTAGTAGAAATATGTTTTTAAAATATTTTTCAATGAGTGAATGGGTGATTTGGTAGATGGATGGTTAAAAGAACAATTTTTCAACACACAATAAACATGAGTTGAATGAATAAGTAATGAAATTTATAGAGCACTGATACAATAATGTATATTTTCCTTTGAAATATATTTAAAATTCATTTAATAACTCATTAATTTTATTATGATCTAAATAATAATAGTGATGAAGTTGGGCAGCAAAGGTAATAAGGAGTCACGTTATTGAGGACTTAATATATGCTAGATGGTGTGCTATGTGCATTTATGTTACTATTATACATCCCACTCTTAATTGCTTATTTTCTTACCAAGGTTGAGAAAAGAGAGTCAATCAGAATGTAGTGAGCCAGCTCCAGTTTCTGTTTTACCACCAAAATGATCTACTTTATAGCTTTTCATTCCTTGTCTTTATCTATGCAATGGAGACAATATTTGCTGACTTTATAACAATGTAGTTATGAGAAGTGAGGCAAGATGTTGAAAATTATTTAAAACTCAGACTACAGAAATTTGATATAAGCCATTCCATTCCTTTTCTAAATTGTAATTTATGTTTCTTCAATATCAGAAAATAATGTTACCCTTGTTCATATCAAAAGTACTCCATATCTGAATCTTTCATTGCAGCTGATCTGATACACTCACTATATTCCAAATAGTCATGATGGCATGTGTAAAGAAAATATTACATTGTGCATTTCTGCACTGTTCATTCTAGTTTTAACTGACGATTTAGCTCTCATAGTTTCCTTTTCTAACGTCTTTATAGAATTTTATAAAGTGACACTTGAACATATGTAAGTTACCTCAAATTTTTTTTGGAATAGGCTAGGGAGAAAATGAGCCAGAAATTGTGAAAATGAAATGCCAGTTGTAAGATAACACAAAATAAATGAAGACTGCCTCAGCCATCAGGTTATACTAATTTTTTTTTAACCACTGCATTGAGATTCCATAAGAATTATTTCAAAAGAAATTTCCAACAAAGCAGAAAGGCCAGAATAAGGAACTTGAAAATTCATCTCTTCATAAAAACAACACAAAAGCTAGCCAAAAAAAAAAAAAAAAGGTGTCTAAACTGACTTTTCTAGAATCCTGAAAACTAACTAAAATGCTGAAGAAATCAGGAGACCATTTATTGAAGAAATACCAACTGAATCTTAGTAAGAACAATGAGCTTAGTGGTATTTAAAGTTCCCTTGTTTCCATCCCATACTCCTCATCTTAGTAATGGCAGTGATGAAAATGTCCTGTATTTCTAGTACGGCCTATCAGTCCTGAAGGGACCAAAACAGACTTCAATCACAAATGATTGTTTTAGCCCACCTGGTAGCTCCCTGAAAGACATGCTTGCGGCTAAAAGTGCTTATCTTAATATCTCATAACTTGGAACTCTCCCAGTGCTGTGGTGGCTACCCAAAGGGTGCTTGTCAAAAATGTTTACAGGCAAATATAATAGTCACCATTTTCTGGGGGGATGAATAAAAGTTGGGGGAAAAAATAGATGAATTAAAAGCTTAGGATGAAAGGCTGGAGATTGAAATGCTTTGGGGAATAAAGGCTTTGAAAATTTCTCACATATTCTTGGGTATCCAGAGGGCCACACATAGGTATGGGGTAGTGAAAACGCTCAGGAAATATCTAAAAAGACATTAATCTCTCACCACCGACCAACTTCAGTCTCTGTGCCATCAAGAAGTGAATGCTAAGGCAGGGGTGGTACACGGCCTCACTAGTGTTTAACACACACAAGCCCATCTCCAAATTCTGGGAGATGTTTTTGATCCCAGGAATGTATAGAAATCTCTGTCCAATCACTAGCTGACTACTAACCTTACAGAAAAGAGATTTTATTGACCACACATGACAAAGGATACAGACTTTATGATATTAGTTCAGAAAAGTCACTAAACAATTACCATAAGAAGCAGAACATAAAACTCTGGAGAAGGGAAATATCCTGAATTCCATATTTACGACATTATAATTCTCAAAATATCCAGTGTTCAACAACAAACACAACTGGCATTAGACATGCAAACAAACAAGAAGGTATATTCCATGCACAGGAAAAGAAGCAATTCCTATAAACTGCCCCTGATTAATCCGAGACATTGGTCTTAGCAGACAGATGCTTTAAATCAGCTATTTCAAGTGTGTTCAATGAAATAAAAAAAATCTTGCCCAAGGAACTAAAGCAAATAATGAGAATATGTATCACCAAATAGAGTATGAATAAAGAGAAAGAAGTTTTAGAAAGAAATCAATTAGAAATTCTGAAGCTGAAAAGTACACATTCAAGATACTGAAAAAAAAAAAAACTATCAAGCAAGAAAATCAGGCATTCCATAATAAAGAAAAACAGTTTTTGCTAATAGACTTGTCCTTAAAAAAATGCTAAAGGGAGTACTTCAGCATGAAACTAATGGACACTAGACAGCTACTTGAATCCACACAAAGAAATTAAGAATATGGGTAATAGTAAATAAATAGGCATTATGTAAGTATTATGTAAGTCATTACAAATGCATTTTACTCTTTTAACTCCTCTATTTTGCTCTTTAATCTAAAAGACAAGAGCAAGAACAATTATTATAAATCTATGTTAATGGACACAATATATAAAGACTACAGCAATAACATAAAGTTTCAGTTAGGATGAGTAAGCTCTGGAGATCTAGCTTACAGCACAGTGACTGTAGTTAGGAATTATGTATTGTATATTGCATACTTGAAAATTGCTAAGAGAGTAGATCTTAAATGTTCTTATAGCCAAAAAACATAAGTATGTGAGGTAATGAAGATTTTAGCTTGATTTAACCATCTTACATTATGTATGTTTATCAGAATGTCATGTTGTGCACCATGTATACATATATATACAATTTTTGTCAGTTATACTTTAAAAGGGTGAGAAAATAAAATTAAATAAATAATTAGAGTTCAGAAATAAATCCAAATACTTATGTTCAATTGATTTAACCGTAGTGCTGAGACCACTCAATAAGGAAATAATAGTCTTTTTAACAAACAGTGCTGAGACAATTTAATATCAACAGAAAAATTATGAGTTTGGGCCCCAATTTCTCACCACACAGAAAAATTAATTCATAATGGATCAAACACCTAAATGTAAGACCTAAAACTACAGAACTCCGAAAAGGAAATACAGGTGTAGATTTCCTGCATTGGAATTAGGCAGTGGTTTCTTAAGCATGACTCCAAAAGCACAAGCAACAAAAGAAAAAATGGTCAACTGAACTTACACAAAACTAAACATTTCATATATTGAAATATATTATCAAGGAAGTAAAACAGTGACCCATGAAATGAGAAATAATGTTTGCAAATAATATATCTCATAAGGATTTAATATCCAGCATATGTAAAAAAATCTCTCACAACTCAACACCAATAAGGTAAACAACACAATTGAAAAATCAGCAAGTGATTACGATAAACATTTGTCCAAAGAAGATATACAAATGAACAACAAGCACTTGAAAAGATGCTCAGCATCATTAGTCATTAAGGAAATGCAAATCAAAACCACAATGAGATACCACTTCATACCCACTAGAATAGCTAAGAAAAAATGGAAAATATGCCAGGTGCTGTGGCTCATGCCTGTAATCCTAGCACTTTAGGAAGCCGAGGAGGGTGGATCACCTGAGGTCAGGATTTCGAGACCAGTCTTGTTAATATGGTGAAACCCTGTCTCTACTCAAAATACAAAAATTAGCCAGGTGTAGTGTCAGGTGCCTATAATTCCAGCTACTTGGGAGGCTGAGGCAGGAGAATCTCTTGAAGCTGGGTGGTGGAGGTTGCAATGAGCCACGATCTTGCCACTACACTCCAGCCTGGGCAACAGAGGGAGACTACATCTCAAAGAAACAAGAAAAAAACAGGAAAATAATAAGGGAATTGCACCCCTAATACATCATTATTGAGAGTATATAATGATGCAGCCACTGTGGAAAACAATTAGGCAGTTCCAAAACCTAAACATAAAATTATTATAAGACACAATACCACTCTGAGATAAAGCTCAGACAACTGAAAATAGATGTTCATAGGAAAACCCATGTTTAGAGCAACATTATTCACAGTAGCCAAAAGGTGGAAATAATCCAAATGACCATCAGCTGATGAATGGGTAAACAATATGTGTTATGTTCACGTAATGGAGTATTATTAAGCCGTAAAAAGCAACACAGTAGTGGCACATGCTACAGTATCCATGAACTCTGAAAACATTATGCTAAATGAAAGATGCCAGACACAATGGTCACATATTATAAGATTCCATAAATGTGAAATGTCCAGAATAAATAGACAAATTCATGGAGCCTAAAAGCAGATTGGTGGTTGCAAGTGTCAGGAACTGAGAGGAATTGGTAGTGACTGAATAATGGATTTTCTTCCAAGAGGGATGAAAATGTTTGGCAATTAGATTGTTGTGATGATCAGACACCATCGTGATTTTACTTAAGACCACTGAATTTTACATTTTTAAATAGTTAAAATGGTAAATTTTATCCCTATTTTTAAACATTTACAAAAATATTTTCCAGTACAAATTTTCAGTATACATACTAATATGGACAACAATGAGAATGTATTTCATGGCCTGTTGTGCATTCTATGTGAGGTTTGTTTGATAGAAACCCCTTTCTTTTCAACTCTTTATCTGAAACTCACGTTAAATTAGGTTTTCCCAATATCCATTATAGCGTCTAGTACAGTATGTTATCTTTTTTACTAGAACATAAGCATTTTGAGGATACAAATATTTCTTGTTTAGTTAACTATTTGCAACTAGCTTACTAACTAACAAATAAGTATATCAATAAGTAGTTGTTTAATGAATTTATTAATTTCATAGCTTGGGGAAAGGAAGCTAACATATTATCATTGGCAGTGGTTTGCCAAATTCTTGCCTTCAGATTTTAATACAAAAAGATATGATTTATTGTCCTAGTTACAAGTAGGATAGAGCAGCTAACACGTTAGGTTTGTAGAAATCACTCAATTGATAAATATGATACCATACTAAGACTCGAATTAACTTGAGTCTTCAGAAACCCATGAAAACTTTACCTCATGTAGTATGATGCTAATAGTAATCATACTACTTGAGGTTCATGGGTAAAGTTTTTATTATCATCTTTGATTTCATTATTAAATGCTTTATGGCTCCTTAGAGTCCTATAATAATGTAAAAGAAGATAGCGAGGAGTCCACTTTCATATAAGTGAGAATTTTCAGCTGTCATACAGTTGACATTAATAAACTTCGCATTTATCTCTTCCTAACAGTAATTTTTAAGCATATGTATGTTAATCTAGCTCTTACATTATTTCCATACGTAAGCCCATTGCAAAACTCACCAAATGACACAGTAGGCTGTCTCTTCAATAGTATTATTAGAAAAAAAGTGCACTGTTGGGTTCATTTCTTGTAGTTTCTTGTAGCAATCTTAGTTAAAGTTGTAACTAAACAACTAACATTCACTTGCTTAATTTAAATTTTGTCTATGATATTCTCGTGTCTGATCTTTAGAAATACATATTATAGGCCCAGTGCTGTGGTTCACTCTTGTAATCCCAGCAAGTTTGGGGGGCTGAGGAGGATGGATCATGAGGTCAAAAGTTCGAGACCAAAAACCTGGCCGACATAGTGAAACCCTGTTTCTACTAAAAAAAGGAAAACTAGCTAGGTGTGGCGGCACATACCTGTAGCCCCAACTACTAGGGATGTTGAGGCAGGAGAATCACTTGAACCTGGGAGACGGAGGTTGCAGTGAGCAGAGATCGTGCCACCGTACTCCAGCCTGGGCGACAGAGCGAGACTCCATTTCAAAAAAAAAAATTACATATCAAACCCGCTATGCACAATTTCTTTTCACAATATAATAGGTTTGGATTTCACCTTTTTTAATATTTCTTTCCTCAAATATTATTTTATTTCAGCATTTCTTTTTAATTGCCCACTCTGCTTTAACAGTAATGCTGTTATTTATTTTTATGGTGCCTGAATTAAACTGTGCTGTTGGTCTACCTTGGATGCAATTTCTCATTCCTCATCCAACTTGTTTTCTTTCAAAAAGGCTAGCTCTTATTAAAGAAAGATGACACCAACTAGTAATGTTTTGACTACTTTAGACCCACCCATGAAAACTGTGTTTTCCATCATTCTCTTGAACTTCCATAAAGCTTGTCCTGCTTTTAATCTATTTTTCATAAGTTATAGAGCTGTGCAACTCAACACAAGAAGCAATACAAATAAAACTTACTCCAAAGACTACCACTGCAAATGTTTGGTTGTTTTGAAACTGACTATAATGTCATTCTTGGAAAAAGTGGCTTTCATTTCCAATGAGGGTAGAATTCAGTATATTTGAGAAAGTGTTTGGTAGAAGAAAACAACAGACCAAGAACCACTTAAATAGGTCACTTTGAAGGAGTTCTTTGTATTTGAAATTCTACTCCCTCAAGTTCACAATATTTATAATTGAAATATAAAAATATTTTTTTCATAGTAAATCTCAAAAATAAAATTAGTATCTCATGAGTAAACTATCTGAAAATGTTTATTTTTTGCTAGTTGTCCAAGAGTAGTTTGAAGATAACTCATTGCAACGCTGGTAGAACTGGCATAATTTGTCTGCCACCCAATTCTAGAATGGAGAGCTGACTGCCTTTTGTTGCACCCAAGACAGTGTAAGGAAGAATCTGCTTATAATTTTGAAATTGAATTTATTAAAATTTGTACTCTCATAAATATTTGCTGTCGTTTGGAGTTTCTTGTCATATAAAAGTATAGACTTTTGCAGATATGATACCAAAAATGTGTCATATTATACTCACTCTTAAAAATTAACTAATCACGCAGCATGTAAAACACATAGAAATTATAAAGAATGTTAAAATGAAAACAAAAAAAGAGATAGAAATTCTAAGGAACGCAATAAATAGCCATATCTACTACCTAGCTTAATAAATAATATATTGTGAAAGGTCAAATATTTGTTGTTTCTTTTTTCCTGAACCTCATCCCTTGGAGTAAACTTGCTTCTATATGTGACTCTCTTAAATTTCCCTGCATGTTTATTGCATACCTATGGATCCTTAAACGACATCTGGGGGTTGAGGGTGAGGTGAGGCGTATAGTCTATAGAAAAGATGTATGAGTCAAGAATGCCGTTATGTGGAGACCAGCATGAGCAGGTGAATAGACCCAGAGTCATTGAGGTACTATTAATGTGTAGGATCTGGTAAACTTGGGTCACTGAAGACACATCAACATGATTGCTGGTCCTAAATCCGCCCCCCCACCCTTTTTTTTAAGAGACTCGGTCTTGCTCTGTCACTTCAGGCTGGAGTGCATTGGCACAATCACAGCCTGGGTTGACTGCCTCAGCTGCCTAAGTAGCTAGGACTGCAGGTGCATACCCTCATGTCTTGCTATTTTGTTTGTTTGTTTGTTTGTTTTCTAGAGATTGGGTCTTCTGTGTTGTCCAGGTCTGTCTTGAACTCCTGGCCTCAAGTGATCCTCTCATTTTAACTCCCAAAATTGCTGGGATCAGAGGCATGAGTCACCAGACCTAGTTTACAGGTCCTAAAGAGCTAAGAGCAATGCCAATCTAAATTCAGTGCTACACATTCTCTTTCTCCAAATGGTCCAAAGTAGAGGCAAAGGAGTATGACTCTGAGACAGAAGATGTGAGTGGATGGGAGGAGGAGGAGAAACAGAAAAAACAAAAATGGGGATGTCAACTTATAGCCATGTCTACATTTACCACGACTCCACTCTTTTGCCTGCAACAAAATAGTCTACAACACCTTATTAAAAATAGATTATTTTTGTTTATTTTTATCACTATATCATTAACTAGTCTGTGTTCACAAATGGAGGCAGATTGGGAATAGACTCGCTTCACTTTCAAAGTGCATTTTCTCAATTAATCCTAAAAGAGGAGAACAATTTCCCCACTCCTTCAGCCCCACGATAAACAAAAGAAAATATTCTGTATCTTCTTTAATGTTTTTCTACTAAAGCTGATACCTGAAAATATTTTACAACTGCATCTGCTATTTCCTGTTCAGCCCTTGCTTAGCTCTCTTAGATACGAGCTAAAAGAAAATATACCCAGATACCACTTTACCCAAGCATCATATTCTCTACCTGCCTTACCCACTCTACATGCCAACCCATTTGTTCTGCTGCCTGAGGTAGAAATAGTAGAGTTTTGGCTTCAAAATGCCTTCTTCTTGCATTTACTCTAGATGACAAAATTATTTTGGAGTTAAATGGTGAAATGGAGGGATTATATTTTAGGTCTTATATTTGACTAAAGATTTATGTTTCTTGCTTTGTGAAAATTTAATATTTTAATTGACTATTTCAGTAACCCTATGAAAGTAGGTAAGATAGATGTACTAGATCTATTTACACAGTAAGGCAACCAGAGACTCAGTGAATTGCTAAGATGGTGAATTGTTTTTTTACTAGGTGAAATTATCTTATTATGGAAGGGACAGAAGAGGCAGAGTTTATTTTGGTATTTTGTTTGTTTTTAGTAAATATGCATGTGTTACCAAAAAAGAAAAAAAAAAACAAGGATGTCATAAATTGTTCACTTTACGACTTCAAAGAGCTTCTGTTTTATGAATAGCAACCTCAAAGATCAATAGATAATGGGTGTAAATAAGGGTCATAGAATTTAGAAGTTGGACAAGGCTTTTAAGGTTATTCAGGACGACCCCTCATAAGGAGTTACGTTGGTCCAGTATCACCTGGAAAAGATAAGCTAGGCCAGACCTTCCAGTCTGCTCTGAGTTTGAGTTTGTGTGAGAAGTTTCACCTGGACCGGTTACAAGCTTGCTTTCTCTTCGATTTATTCACAGAATAGTAAATAAGAAGAGCAAAGATTGCTAAAGTGCTAACAATGCTTTGAGGGTTAAAATTTCTGATGCGTTCACACTGGGGCACTCTTGTACCTGCAACTGCTCTGGAGGGCTTAGGAGATTTCCCATATTGCCCAGTATGGGAAGAATTGTCCACAACCTGCCACGAGAAAACACCGAGACTGTGAGAACATTCCCCCGCAATGGCTAGATGTTATCATAGAGCTTTTTTTCTCACTGTAGAAACACCTAATTTGTCAGCCTTTCTTCTACAGCTTTATATTGAAATCAAAGCTAGCTTTTGATCATACAGTGCCAAAAACACACTCCTAGTTGACCCCAGCTTCTACTTCTCTATTAGAAGTCTCTTTATTTCATGGAGATATGGAGATTAGAAAACACCATTTACATTTTCAACTCTTTGTCTTTTTGTTTTATGATTTTTTTTTTTTTTGAGACAGAGTCTTACCTTGTCACTCAGGCTGCAGTGCAGTGGCAAGATCTCGACTCGCTGAAGCCTCTGCCTCCCAAATTCAAGCAGTTCTCCTGCCTCAGCCTCCCCAGTAGCTGAGCTTACAGGTACCCACTGCCTCACCCAGCTAATTTTTGTATTTTTAGTAGAGAGGGGTTTCACCATGTTGGCTGGGCTGGTCTCAAACTCCTGACCACAGGTGTTCTGCCTTCCTTGGCTCTGTAAAGACATGAGCCTCGGTACCTGGCCTCTTTGCCTTATTTTTGCAGTCTGAAACAGCAAAGAAAATGACAAAAATTTTTTTTTGTAAGCCATCCCTTCAAATACTTAAATGAAATTATCTCTGCTTCACAATAACACCCAGCCTTGATCTTAATCTTTGCTTTTTTGTTTTTCTAGTCCCCAAATCTTGATATATATCCTACCATGACACAACTTCCTGTTCCATTGTGTGCCTTCACCAGAACATTCTCCAATGTGTCACTGCCGTTATAAAACACAGATCTCTTAGCCGACCCCAGTTGAGCCTCTATCCTTCTCCCAGAATAGCCCACTTGAACTAGGAATCCATTCATTCCTATATCTATGTTGGTAATCCTATACAGTCAGTCATTAGGGCTCCATCTAACAGTGATCCCAAAGGAAGGATGAGAGGGAGGAGAAAGAAAGAAAACAAAGGGGAAAGAAAGAACAAACACAGAAATATAAGGAAGAAAGAATAAGTTATAAAGAAGAGGGAGGAACTGAAGGAAAGATTTAAAAAAAAAAGAAGAATATGTTCACTTTAGCATATCTTCTTAATAAATCATGCAAGTTTAAAGAATTCCCTTCTTTTATCTTGGAAGGTTTCAGAAACTATTTGATAAACATTGCAGTAAACATTTCTTTTTTGCCGTGTGATATGCACTCTCTTTTTTCTGTAATAGCAGTATCCTAATTTGCTAATGGATGTAGGTTCTGTCACTCATGGGACAAGTGGTTTGGTAGAGTTGTGTTCAATGCTAGCTTTGTAGACACCTGGTATGCTTTTCTGACCAATTAGACGACTTTATTTCTCCATCCATGATCATTGGTTCAGAGATGGACATCTGATCTGTTCGGAGCCAATTATAATTAACCTCAGAATTTTTATTGAGAAAAAAAGGAATAGATTCTATTTCAGCAAGATTTGGAGGAAACCTTGGGAATGTTAGAGACCTCAACAGGACAAAAAGAAAAAAAAAGCAAATGTGGAAGAAAAATAAGCTGGTGGAAGGGGAGGGGAAGGAGCCAAGAGACAAAAACAGCTTCGTGATACCTGGAAACACACAAAGCAAGCTGAGGTCATTTCTACTAGAGACCTTTTCCCTTATTGATCTTTTTCTTTAAGCCTCTTTTAGCTGGGTTTCTTTTATTTGCAACAGAAAGAGGCATGACTAATATATTTTCCCAAAGTAGACATCAAAAATCACTCTTTTCCAAATTGATTATTTACAATTTAAAACATGAGAATGATGTGTGCATATCTTTAGCACTCTTTATTTTTCCAACCCTCATCTTTAATGTAATTTACTAATAATTACTTAACAGCTCCCTCTCTCACTATTGTAAGCTACTTGAGGGCAGGATCCATCACTTATTTTATTGACCCTTATAGTTTAGTGTAGCGCCAGACAGTTAACACACCATAAATGTCTAGATAGATAGATAGAGGTAGATGATAAAGAAATTATATATATATATATATATGGAAAGAAAGAATAGGTAGATTTATCGATAGTAAAAAGGCTGGGGGTTGTGCCTCATGCCTTTAATTCTAGCAACTTGGGAGGCTGAGGCAGGTGGATCACTTTAACCCAGGAGTTCGAGACCAGCATGGGAAACATGACAAAACCCCATTTCTACAAAAACTGCAAAAATTAGCTGGGCATGGTGGCATATACCTGTAGTCCCAGCACTTGGAAGGATGAGACGGAAGAATCCCTTGAGCCTGGAACTTTGAGGCTGCGGTGAGCAGAGACTGTGTCATTGCATTCCAGCCTGGGTAACATAGTGAGACCCTGTCTCAAGTTGATAGATAGAATGATAGTAATAATTAAATGAACATTATGTCAAGTTTCCCATAGTCTATATTTCTTCAGCCTTTAATAGCATATGCTTTGGGAACTCATTCACAACATGTTTATTACTCTAGCAGATTTCAACTGATCACATGTTCTCCTGAATGATTTTTCCCCTTCTCACTTTATCCTGGATTATCAGTTTTTCTGTCTAAAGAAAGTTCATTTTATGCTAATAAGAAGCTCAGCTCAGAGAGATTCTCCTCAAATCTTTAACCTTAGAAAATTTTCTGGGAAACCTATGGACATGGTGCTCACCTCCCTTGCAAGAACAGGTTTAGTATATTCACAATCATACATTTCATTGTCTCTCTGAGGGGCCATGCTTCTTGCTGCACTTCATAATGAATTTAAACATCCTTGTAATCCCTAACTCTCCTTTAAACAATTAACCAGAGTCTCTTTGGTTCCCTTGGAGACTGTCTTAAGACTTAAAATTGTCTTCTCCCCTGCCTACACTGCAGCTAAAAGGCTATGAATTACCACAATTAACAATATTGAGAAATGGCAAAAATTATCATTTGACCTCATGGAATATAATCAAAGATCAAAGATAGATAATTCCCTCCTATTTAGGCACTTGTTTAAGAAGTGTCTGACCTCTGTGGGATCTTCTGGGAAAACTTTAATATTTCAACTATTTGTTATTAAAAATTCATAGAGATGAAAGTGACTCATTTACTTTTTTTTTCGGTCATGCCAAAATTAGCCAAATAGCTTTTGCAGCTGACAGTTTCCAATTATTTCTTGCAATGGAAAAGGCCTATCAATTTATAAAGGAGGAGGCATGATAGTGGCATTCATAATAAAATTTAAGCAATAATCTGTACACAAATAACATATTTATTATCCCTCATGCTAAAGCTAAGCCATTTGCAATTTGTAAACTTACATTAAGTTCAAAATTGAGAAATTAAAAAATGCATGCTAGTTAAATAAAATACACAGTGTTTATAATTAGGAAAAATATTAATAGCCATAATGATGATGGTAATGATTATAGGTAGAACTTATATAGGTTTAAAAGTGTGCCAAGCCCTCTAATAAGTGCTTTATATAAATTAATTCATTTAATCCTTCCAAAGATTATTTGAGGCAGGTAGTCAGCTAGGAAAAATATTCCACAGAGTAGGCAGTAGGCACAGTCAGTGCCCAGGGTCTGAGGTGAGAATGAGCACAGCATGCTGGAGAAACCGAAAGATGGTCAGAGTAGATCATATGTCTTTTACATCACAATATTTTATATCAGTTTTCATTTTCTTTCTAGTGCAAAAGTTATTTAGAATATTAACATTTTCAGTTAAAATTATTTTTCTTGGCTATTCTTTTCTCTTGTATTTTAAAAATACTTTGTTTACAGAATATGGACTTGATTTTCAGTTTTACATAATTTGTTTTGATTTTAATCCTGAATCAATACATGAAAATTTAAAATATTATTACATAAGTGTTTGAAAAAATGTATTATTGTTTTAAGATTACAGTTTTCTCTCTCTCTCTCTGTGTGTGTCTCTGTGTGTGTGTGTGTGTGTGCGTGTGTGTGCATGGCTAACAAATCTAATTTTTAATAGATTAAATTTCACTATTCCTCTTTGAGTCTAATGTCAAATAAATTTAGTATGAAGTATCTTCAAAGCTCTAACATTTAAGGATTAGTAAATTAAATCTTTGCATTTCTATCAGCTTAATTTTGTATATTTTGATGCTGCGTATTTTTAAATTTTACACTCGTTTTGTTTTTTATTGTATTTAAGTTCCAGGGTACATGTGCAGAATGTGCAGATTTGTTACATAGGTAAACATGTCCCAAGGTGGTTTGCCGCACCTATCAACTCATCACCTAGGTATTAAGCCCCACATGTGTTAGCTATTTCTCCTGATGCTCTCCCTTCCCCAGCACAGCCCCCCGACTGCCCTAACTGGCCCCAGTGTATGTCGTTCACACTGTGTCTATGTGTTCACATTGTTCAGCTCTCACTTATAAGTGAGAATATTCAGTGTTTGGTTTTCTGTTCCTATGCTAGTTTGCTGAGGATAATGGCTTCCAGTCTCATCCATGTCCCTGCAAAGCACATGATCTCATTCCTTTTTAGGGCTGCATAGTATTCCATGCTGTATATGGACCACATTTTCTTTATCCCATCTGTCATTGATGGGCATTTGGGTTGATTCCATGTCTTTGCTATTGTGACTAGTGTTGCAATGAATATATGCATTCATGCATCTTTATAATAGAACAATTTGTATTTCCTTGGGTATATACGCAGCAATAGGATAGCTAGGTCAAATGGTATTTCTGATTCTAAGTCTTTGAGGAAATGGCACACTGTCTTCCACAATGGTTAAACAAATTTACATTTCCACCAATGGTGTAAAATTATTCCTATTTCCCATGGCCCTCCTCAGCATCTGTTTCTTGACTTTTTAATGATCGCCATTCTGACTGGCATGAGATGGTATTTCATTGTGGTTTTGATTTGCATTTCTCTAATGATCAGTGATGATGAGCTTCTTTTCATGTGTTTGTTGGCTGTGTAAATGTCTTCTTTTGAGAAGTGTCTGTTGTCCTCTCTCCACTTTTTAATGAGGTTGTTTGTTTTTCCCTTGTAAATTTGTGAAGTTCCTTGTAGATTCTGGATATTAGACCTTTGTCAGATGGAGAGATCACAAAAATTTTCTCCCATGCTTTATGTTGTCTGTTCATGCTAATGATAGTTTCTTTTGTTTAATTAGATCTCATTTGTCAAATTTTACTTTTGTTGCAACTGTTACCAAAAAAGAGTCTGAATAGTTTTGACAATCCTAAGCACAGAAAACAAAGCTGGAGGCATCACACTACCTGATTTCAAACTATAGTACAAGGTTATAGTAACCAAAATGACATGGTACTGGTACAAAAACAGACACATAGACCAATGGAAGAGAATAGAGAACTTAGAAATAAGACCACACATCTATAACCATCTGATCTTCCACAAGTCTGACAAAAACAAGCAATGGGGAAAGGATTCCCTATTTAATAAATGGTGCTGGAGAACTGGCTAGCCATATGCAGAAAATTGAAACTGGACCTCTTCCTTCCATCTTATACAAAAATTAACTCAAGATGGATCAAAGACTTATATGTAAAATCCAAAACTAGAAAAATTCTAGAAGAAAATCTAGACAATACCATTCAGGACATAGGCAAGGGCAAAAATTTCATTTTTGTGTTTTTTATGTATTATTATTTTAGGTTTTATGATTTTACTTTCACCATTATAAAATATTATTAGCTTGTCCCTTTCATCCTTTTTTCTGGTATTACAATGGATTTCATAGTACTGGTGCAATGCTTACTTTTGTTAAAATTTGTCCATTTTACTTTACCATCATTTTATTGTCATACTTTGTATTACTGAATTTTTAACTTTCTCACTTTCACACAAAATATAGCTAGATTTGAGATTGTTGTTCATTTGTTTTCTCTTCTTCTTTCTTTTTTTTTCTTCTTTTATCCCCCTAATGCTGCAGCCCTTGATAAGGAAATATAACTAACATTTATTATGCCTACAAATATATTTAGTGTTTTTTAGGTTGAGATCCCCAGCAACTGGAGCCTGTGGCAAAGGCTGATGTGCTTCTGCTCTCTTAGACAGTGTGATCCCAGGGAGAAATAGTGAGATCAATTGCAGCAAAGCAGGGAAGAAGGGAGAAACAGTAGAAAATGTGCCATGGGGCTGAGCATTACAAGGTAAAGCAGATGTTTGACCTTCAGGATCATTTCCCTCAGAAGCTGTATGACTGTGTCTCAAAACAGTGTGCCCAAAGGACACAGAGAGGAGAATTTATCTACACACATCTGTTGCCCGTCACTCAAAACTCAGGCTGATAGCTGCTTAATTCTGCCACACCACCTGCCCCTACACACACACAGTTGGTTGGACATAGGTGGGCACTGAGCATAGATTCTTTGCTCCCTGCACTCGTGAAAAGCAAAGTGCTGCAAACTGGAAGCATGAGTGAGTGACATGCAAGAAACTGACATTGAGGTAAGGTGCTGTGAGGTTGAGGTTGCATTTGTAGAAGTTGGTTATAGTCCACTCAGCAATGGTCATCACAAAGGTGGCTGAGGGACCAGTAGATGGTTCTGAAAAGATAGGTGAATGGTTACTAGGTTTGTTTAGTCTTCTTTCTAGCAGGGTTTCTGATTGGGTTTCATTTATTTTAATTTTTTGTACTGAATTGTCTTTTCCTATTTTTTTGTTGTTTTAAACATTATTCATCATATGCCTAATAGTTGCCTAATAATAATATGTATGTTTATATTGTATTTTTGAGGGATAATTTAAATTATTATCCATTTAGAAAGTGACCATAACATACTTTTACATTTCTTGTGCTCTACCTTCTTCACCTCCGCTAGTCACCCTTATATGCTCTGGGTTTCATATTGAAAATATATTTGCAATATTCCTGGATCATTATCCATAACTGTGTAACATACTTATTTTTTAAATTCTGGAGAAATCCTTTTTTGAGCTCACTAGTTTCCTTTATAGGTCTATCCATTTTTCAATTCAACCCACCCACGGAGTTTTTAAGTTACCGATTTCAAACTCTTTTAAAATGACCACTGCTTAATATAAACTTGGAAGGGATAAGGGAGTCATGGCCCCATCTGTTCCAGTAATCATCCCTATGAATGATTAGGTGGCCTCTCCCTTGCTTAGGATGATCATCGACTGTGAACCTGGAGGACTGCTCCAACCTTAACAGAAGATCTCAGGGCACAAAAGTTTAGGGCACTGGTTTCTTATGTTCATTTTTTTTTCTTTATAGTTCTTTTAATCTTCTCTTTATGTTTCAAGGAGTGCTTAAAATTTCTGGTTGGTTGATGGCACTCTTCATCTTTCTCATGTTCATTTGGAAGTGGGGTGTGTGTGTGTGTGTGTGTGTGTGTGTAGTGTGTGTGTAGCGACTCTTACCAGTAATGCACACCTCTCCATTCTCTCCTCTATCCTACTTTGTTCTTTTGATTTTTCTCATTTCAAGGGATTTTGGAAAGTCGAAGAGTAAAATTGTATAGTCAGCCTACACCCTTTGATACAATCTCCAATGCACTAATTAATTTTACATTTTTGTCATTGCTAGTTTTCATTGAAACATGTATGTCAAAAGAAAAATAAATTCACCTAAGAATAACTGAATTAGTGTATCTGAGTTTGTTTGGTAGATAATCTTTTAAATCTTAAATTATGTTAATTTCAGCATTTGCAGAACTATTGCCTTCTATCCGGTAGTGGACCCAGTTTTTAAATCAAAGCAATCCTTAATTAAAATGATACATTATTCAACAACAAAGTATTTGCATCTACCATTATTCTCAATTGTGTGACTTGACAAGATCCATGTTATTGCCTAAGATAAACATTAAATATGTAAACTTTATAAGGCAGAAGCTGTTTATCTTAGTTTTATCTAGAAAAGATATTACAAATAAGAATTCATTAACTTATTCATTTTATATATATGTATATTATTCATATTATATATATATTATTCTTTGCCAATTATATTATAATTATATGCTTATTAGGATTAAATAACAGTTGTAATTTTTTGTCACACACATGCCTGTATGTGTAGGCACTTTATGCATAAGCACACATTTATATTTCTTATTTATGCATTGTATTATGACTAGAAATTACACTTAAGATTATGCAAAATATGAGAAAAACACAAATAAAAATATAAAAAGGCTTAATTCAGTTATTTGTGCTACCTAAATATAAAATTAGAGCATGCCTCCAGGATCTAATGGGAGTCTTAGGGGTTCATTAGATAGCACCATTGGTTTAAAATTATAATATCTCTCAAATTTTTAAAATTAAACTTTGCCTTCAGTGTAAAGCAATGGTAACAACAAACTGTTAGAATATCATATGGCACTAACCAAATTGATTCTAAATAGCCACCTGTTCCTAATATCTATGATTTCCTCCACAGACAATTATTGGGAACCTGATGCTCAGTACTATACTAGGCATTAAAAGGATGAAGATGACTCAGGGAATAAAATAACAACTTAGAATGATTATCTCCCTTTTAGAGTTTTCCCCAAACTTTGTCAAAGTAAAATTAAGAAATAAAAATGTATGAATTTTCAGCATACAATGTGATGTTTTAATATACATCTTCATTGATTACCACAGTCGTGCTAATTAACATATCCGTTACCTCACAGACTTACATTTTTTGTGGTGAGAACATTTAAGAAGACTCCCTTAGTAAATGTTAAGTATACAGTGCAGTATAATTAATAATAGGTGTGGTCTATTAAATTCCAAAACTAATTCATTCTGCATAACTGAAACGTTGTGTCATTTTACCAACATCTGTTTTCCCTCATTCTCAAGACACTGGTAATAATCACTTTTCTCTCTGTTTCTACAAGGTTAACTTTTTTTTTTTTTTGAGATGGAGTCTCGCTATGTCATTCAGGCTGGAATGCAGTGGTGCCATCTTGGCTCGATACAACCTCCTCCTCCTGGGGTCAAGCAATTCTCCTGCCTCAGCCTTCCGAGTAGCTGGGATTACAGGCGCCTGCCACCACACCTGGCTAATTTTTGTATTTTTAGTAGAGATGGGGTTTCACCATGTTGGCTAGGCTGGTCTCGAACTCCTGACCTCAGGTGATTGCCTGTCTCAGCCTCCCAAAGTGCTGGGATTACACGTGTGAGCCACCACGTCCAGCTGAGTTTAACTTTTTAAGATTGTATATGTGAGAGTATGCTGTATTTGACTTTCTGTCCCTAGCTTATTTCCTTTAACATAATGTTTTCAATGTTTATCCATGTTGTTGCAAATGACAGAATTTCCTCTTTATAAAAGATGAAAAATATTCCAGTGTGTGTTTGTGTGTGTGTGTGTGTGTGTGTGTTTGTGTTTGTATATTTTCTTTATCCATACATCTGTCTATGGAAACTTAGGTTGATTCCACATCTTGGCCATTGTGAATAATGCTGCAGTGAACATAGGAGTGAAGCTGCCTCTTCAAGATGTTGATTTTATTTTCTTTGGATGTGTACACAATACTGGGATTGCTGGATTATATGATAATTATTTCTAATTTTTAAAGAACCTCCATACTCTTTTTATAATAGCTGTAACAATTTACACTCCCACCATGAATGTACAAGGGTTTCCATTTCTTCACACCCTCACGGACCCTGATTATCTTTTCTCTTTTTGATAATAGCCATCTAACAAGGGCGAGATTATGTCTTATCATGATTTTAGTTTGTATTTCCCTGATGATTAGTAATGTTGAGCTTCTTTTATTCATGAACCTATCGGCCACTTACATATCTTCTTTCGAAACTGTCTCTTCAGGTCCTTTGCCCATTTTTTAGTTGGGTTTTTTGTTTTTGCTGTTGAGATCTTTGAATTCCTTATATGTTTTGGATATTGGATATTTAATATCTCTCATTATATATATGGTTTGCAAACAATTTCTCTCATGTGGGTTGCCTCTTCATTATGCTAATTATTTCCTTTGCTATGCAGAAGCTTTTCAGCTGATGCAATTCCATTTGTCTATTTTTTTATTTTGTTGTCTTTGCTTTGGGGGTCATATCAAAAAATTATTTGTCCAGACCAATGTCAAGAGGATTTATTTTCTATGTTGTCTTTCAACAATTTTATAGTTTCAAGTCTTACATTTAAGTTTCTAACTTTTGTAAATAGTGTGAGATAGGGGTCCAATTTCATTCTTCTGCATTTAGATAACCAGTTTTTCCAACACCTTTATTGAAGCAACTTTCCTTTCTCCATTGCGTATTCTTGTCACCTTTGTTGAAGACCTATTGACAATAAATGTGTTATTTACTTCTGAGCTTT
The DNA here is from genome assembly GCA_004027715.1 of Plecturocebus donacophilus. NCBI lineage: Eukaryota > Metazoa > Chordata > Mammalia > Primates > Pitheciidae > Plecturocebus > Plecturocebus donacophilus. Next base: position 132,463 of record PVKP010001696.1, read on the forward strand.
CTATATAATTTCATTGGTCTATATGTCTATTTTTATTCCAGTATCATGTTGTTTAGATTACTATAGCTTTGTAGTATATTTCAAAATCTGGTAGTGTGACGTTTTCATCATTGGTCTCACTCAGGATTACTTCTGACTGGAACTTTTGTGGTTTCATATGCTTTAGGATTTCGTTTTATTTCTGTGAATAATGCCATTGGATTTTTATGGGGATTGTATTGATTCTCTAGTTGCTTTGAATTTTTAACAATATCGATTCTTCCAATGCATAAACATTGATATTTTTCCTTTATTTGTATCTTCTTCAATTTCTTTCATCAATATTTTAAAATTTAAGTGTACAGATCTTTTGTCTGCTTTGTTCAATGTATTCCTAAATTTGTTTTAAATGATACTGTGAATGGGATTGTTTCCTTATTTTTCTTTTTTGGATGCTTCATTGTTACTGTATAGAAATTCCACAGATTTGTATATGTTGGTTTTGTATCTTGCAATTATACTACTGAAGTTGTTTATTAGTTTTAACACTTCTTCAATAGAGCCTTTAAGGTTTTTCTATATATGCAGTCATGCTATCTGCAAAGAGACAATTTAACCTTTTCGGTCAAGATTGCAATGGCTATCGTCCAGACTCTTCAGTCATTTCCTTACAGAAATCACAGTTTACCCTTGATAATCTCAATATAATTGCAAAGACAAATAAAAGGATCAGTATGTGTTTGTGTGAGAAACACATTAACTCAGCTTTTACTCAGTTTAGCATAGTGGTAAGGAATACAGGTTTTCACATTAGACATATCCAAATTCCAATTCTGCTTCCTCAAATCACATGCTGATGATTTTAGGCATATTACTCAACCTTTCTGAGAATCTTTTCTTTCATTTTTTTCTTATTTGGCAAGTGACTGTAATAATCATAATAATCTAATAGGCTATTTTGAGGATTTATCTATGTCTCTATATATCTGTATATGTATATATTTAAATGTATGTAAAAATATTTAGCATAAAAAACATTCAATTGATTTTAATCTCTTTACCCATAAATGCTTATTGTGGTGTGTATTAACACATTGTGTGTATGTTTATATAGTGTCTGCATTTAAATAAAATAGATTTAAACTTAATAACCAGGAATGCTAGATTTATATCATCACAATCTATTAGGTTAAAATGTGGGTGCTCTAAAACAAACAAACACAATGCAATCCCTCAGGCTCATGAAAGTAAAATGAGAAATACATTATGTGGTGATAAGAGCTAATACTTCATGCAAATGTGACACTATACATCTCTTGTGTTTAGGACTACGCTTGTCAGCTATGCAAATGCTAGTCACTATTTCTTAACACACTCTGGTCCTTAAATAGCACCAAGAAGAATATTTTATATTTCACTTATTTAGTACATTATTATGTTGCAATTTTTAAATAAAACTAAAAAGAACTAGATCACATAATCATCTTTGATCAATGTTCAGAACAAATATGTGGCAGAGAATTATTAAACAGTACCTCAAGCACACTCTTTCCAGAGGGGAATGGATTATTTAGTACCATGTCGAATCACATAAGCTAATTCAAAAATGATAAATTACATTGAAAATGCATGCTGATGTTTTGTCCCTGAATTCTAATAATGAGTATAAAATAGTGTTAACTGTCATTGATCAGACACATTTATTAGCATGCTAACCTAACAATTACCATAGTGTTGACTATAAAACAGGCATATGATTATAGTATATGATGTACCATATAGTATATGATTATAGAAAAGATATAGCATATCGGTTCATTTATTCTAGGAATACTAATTATAAATATGTGTAGTATACTAATTTTTTAATTAAATAAATATGCTTTTAATTTACAAAAGATGACACTTCTGATTCTCTTTGATTCTCCGAGTTTTAAATAAGAAAATGTATTAACTAACTTAGAATTTTCTCCAGTTCATTTATCATTGCACTTAGCCTTCACCTAATAAAAATGTTTATTTGGCTTTAGGCATGAAATTTCCCAGATAGTCAAAAACAAATCTGCCAAATCAATGCCAATAATCTTCTAAGTATTTTGAATATTAATATTTATGAAGGACAAAAGGTACTTTTCTAATGTTGCAATTAAATGTCCGTTTTCTCTTCATAAATAGAAATTAATGAATCAATGTTTATGCAACTGTTTGCATGCCAATTAAACACTTATCTTAGGAAATCATAAATGTCTTTCTCTTCAAAGAGTCAGCAATAGAGTTCTTTTTTCTCTTTTTTATAATCTTTCTTCTATCTACTTTTTCCTTATTATCCCTACCTATTTCTTATCATTCTCCTTTATCTATATTCCTTTTTCTTTGCTCTTCATCTTCCTCCACCTCTCATGCAGTGTCTGGTGTTAACTCATACCAACCAGTGCACCTAGATACTTGTGTTACTAAAACTCCAGGGATTTAGTCTAGGTTCCATTGCTCACTGCACAGAACGCCAATCACTGAGGCAATGAGTGTTGCCTGGGAAGAGAGATGGGAACCAAAGCTCAAAGCTTTCACTCCCAACCAAGTGAAATTGGGGTTTATATATCAGGAAAGGAATTTAGCTATGTACAGAAAGCAATCATGACAAATGAGTGTTCTGGCATCTGTCTGAATCCAGTGATCAGGTGAGTTTCAGTACTTGCCTTGCCTGAGGATTAATTTCCCTAGGAAGGAACCCAGAAGTAAGTTTCAGGTTTTAAGACCAGAAGGGGAAATTTCTATATTTATTTTTTTAAATGTAAATATGAGTTCTACAGAGCAATTGGGCTGGTTTCAGGAGTAAGTGAGGGCATGGCTGAGGCCTGGCAGGGATACAATGTTCACAAAACCTGAGCACCTTAGTTTAAAACATTTAGAAGCTGAGAGGACATTTCCTGGTCAGTAATCTAAGTACCTGAACAAAGCTTCCATTGTTTTTTTTCAGATACACAGATAATCGCTTGACCAAATTTTTCCATGTCATTAGCAATGACACTGAGGCAAGGCCAGAAATGAACGGCTTGAAAGAATGAGAACAGCAAAGAATTGTCCAGTTGTGCAAATGAGAGAATTTCAGCCCACAGTTGAGATAATGATAGTGTATCTGGAAAAGACAGGAACGATAGAGGAGACTATAAAGAATAGAGACACTGTAGAATTCAGCAATAGGTTGAAGAAAAGACAGAAATGCGTCACAGATTGGAAATGGAATAAATGCACATTGATGCCTTCCTTCCCCACTGTTTTTTTAAAAAAGCACATATATCATCTGATGGTTATCTGAACAAGAGCCCTACTGAAGAGGCTGACAATCAGACTAAGCCAAGCAGACAAGTAAAATCATGATAGGGAACAGTCCTAGAAACAGGTTTTACAATTTAACATAGATATGTCTTTTTTCTTAAAAGAAACAATCTTGCCTTATATTTTATTCATAAAAGCTATTCTTTAATCTGTTGCCTTGAGTGATTTTGGCTATGTGTAGATATGAGTATAGCAGCTTTAAATTCACCTGTGTCCTTGAAACAGCAGCCTGTAGTACATTCAACATTGTTGCATTGACTGCTGCTATTCTGCCTTCTTGGTGAGCCGATTGTGAATCTACCTTCAGAAAACTGCGCTCCAGTACTATTACTGAATTAATACTTTGCTTAAGTGTGTTAATTCACAGACACCCATATGTGTGCCTGTACACAACCTCAATGAAAATGTGTAAATAACTTAAGAGTAGCAAAAAGGCATGCTTTTTATGAAAAGCATTTAAAGTATCTAAAATTTTCTATTTATCCTGTTGAGGGTTCAGGGATTTATTAATAATGAGTGAAATGATGCATATTAAATAGAAAACATATTTTCTTTTCTTCTTTTTTTCGTTTTTTTGAGATGGAGTTTCACTCTTCTTGCCCAGGCTGGAGTGCAATGGTGTGATCTCGGCTCACTGAAACCTTCGCCTCCTGGGTTCAAGTACTTCTCCCGCTTCAGCCTCCCGAGCATCTGAAATTACAGGGGTGTGCCAACATGCCTGACTAATTTTGTATTTTTAGTAGAGACAGTGTTTCACCACATTGGTCAGGCTGGTCTCGAACTCGTGCCCTCAGATGATCCACCCCTTGTCCTCCCAAATTGCTGGAATTACAGGTGTGAGCCACTGCACCCAGCCAAAATATATTTTATTCAAGAAAGATATAGTAAGCATAATCTTCCTGATCTTCCTGATTTTGTCTCCCATATTAAAAAACAACTGTTTGTCAAAAATTTAATACTCATTTGTACATGGAATTTAAAGACATAAAGATATGTTCCCAATAAAAATTTTACTTGTACTTCCAAGCCTTATCTTTACATCAGAATGAGCCCTGTAGAGCTTTAAAGGTTCTTTTTGTTTGTTTGTTTGTTTGTTTGAGACAGAATCTCACTCTGTCACCCAGGCTTGAGTGCAGCGGTGCGACCTCGGCATTTTGCAACCTCCATCCCCTGGGTTCAAGCGATTCTCCTGTCTCGGCCTCCCAAGTAGCTAGGATTACAGGTGTCTGCCACTGCGACTGGCTAATTCTTGTATTTTTAATAGAGATAGGGTTTCAACATCTTGGCCAAGCTGGTCTTGAACTCCTGACCTCATGATCCACCCACCTCGGCCTCCCAAAGTGCTGGGATTACAGGTGTGAGCCACCGCAACTGGTGGAGCTTTAAAAGTTCTAAAACCTGAATTTCACCCTGAGAAGTTATGATTTTAACCTCCCCTCTGGTCAACTGCATGCATAGCCAAAGTGGAGAATCCCTCTATGAGGGCCTGCTGTGTCACTGCGGGGAAGAGGTAGCAGCAGAGCGAGATGGAGGTGAGTGGGTGGTGGAAATCACTTCCAAACTTACCTGGCAATAAGATGAGCTGTTAGTAGGCAGTTCCTTCTAAACTTTAAATATAAAATCAACTATTCACTTTACAATTCTGTTGCTGCATAACCCTGATCTTAAGTTTATCTGGGTCACCTTGAGAAAACAGCCTGTATAGAATAGCAGGGATTTTGTAACCAGAGATTTGAACTGAAGTCTTGGCTCTGACCATTTACTACTGAGATACTTATGTTAATTATTGAATCTCTTGTAACATCTGCTTCCTCACTCTATAGAGTGATTAAAAATATACTCAAGGCTGTTCAAGTTCAATGAAAGATAATCTGTGTAGGATTTAGCACACAGGAAGTACTCACTGTGCATTAATTTCTCCTTTACTGAATGGTAGCCTTTCTATACTCATTTGCGTTCCTTATAAAATAGGCAAAGTCAAGGAAAGTGATTAAAATCAAGTGAGCCTGTTCTGTATTTGGCAGTATCTCTGTAATGAGTGAGAAGAAGACTGGCACTTCTAATTTGTAAGACAGAGAAATGATTTTTGATTTTTGTTTTGATGGGGTCTTGCTCTGTTGTCCAGGCTGGAGTGCAGTGGTGCAATCATGGCTCACTATAACCCTGAATTCCTGGATTCAGATAATCCTCTTGCCTTAGCTTTTGTAGGACTACAGGCACACATGCCATACCCAGCTAACTTTTTAAAGTTTTTTTTTTTTTAGAAATAAGGAATCTCACTATGCTGCCCAGGTTGGTCTTAAACTCCTTACCTCAAGCAATCCTCCTGCCTCAGTCTCCAAAAGTGCTGGAATTACAGGTGTGACGACCACAACCACTAGGGAAATGATTTATTAAATACACATAGCAGAATTTTTTGTCATAATATGTGACGCCTAGCTTAAAATAGGTACCTTTGAGAGCTGAGAGATTATTCCAAAGATGCTGCACCGAAAAAAATTTCATAACCACACATGTCAAATTGTCCTCCAGAATTTAGGGTACATGAAGCAGGATGGAAACATAATACAATTGCCAGGTCCTAGAGATAGAAACCTGGGACGAACAAGCAAGTTTCCTGACTCTATAGAATTTACCTTTTAGAGGAAGACAGATGTTGATCAAGTATTCCTACAGATAACTAGGACATGTAAAATAACTAAGGATGGGAGGGGAACAAATGTAGAAAATGGTAAACCATTTCCAAGGTAATGAGGATTGTCCAGTGAGAGAGATGATGACACCCTGGACTAAGGTGGGGTGCTGGAGACAGAGAAGAGTCAACTTATGTAAATTATTTAGGAGGGAGAGTCAATAGGATTTGAATATAGTAGGGATTTCTGCATGTACTACTTTAGAGGTGAAATTAGTAGGACTTGAAAGAGAAGCTTATATGTGATATATCTGACCTGAGCAACCAGATAAAGCATGCTGCTAGTCAATAAAATTGGGAGGACTAAATAAATCTCTCATTTGAGGTGAAAGATCACATTTTGAATACATTGAGCTTGAGATGCCTTTGGACTATCCAAGATGAAATGTCAGATAAGCAGTAGGAGAGATGCCTTGGTCCCACAGACAAGAGAGTGAGAAGCAGATATACATGAGTGATGGTATCAATCATAAGGTGGCCAGTGAAGCCATGTGTGTGGGAGGTCATATTCAGAGAAAAGTCAGAGTGAGAAGTGTGCCTTTAACCAGGATTTTATTAAGGGCTTCCCATAATAGCATCGACTGCTGATCACATTGCTGTTTGCATAAAATAGCATAATCTAATCCACAAGTCCTCTTTCTTAGGAGTTGTTTAGAGGTGAAAGCAAAGTTGGTCTTCAATAAATGTCTCTTGCACATACTCAGCAATCTTAGAAGCCAAAGATACGATCAGTGTGTAAAGACACAGTCAGTGTGTAAAGACAGATCAGTGTTTAGAATGATCAAGGGGAAGTCCCAGATGAAAAATCTTGAAGACTGTCTGGCCATTTCAGTTTCAAACCCAGAATGAATTCTGAGATTTTTATGCCTTATAGAAATAGTTACTCATTGAGACTTTATCAAAATAGTCTCCTTGAAAAAATGATTGTCATGTTTGTCAGCTGCAGTGTGTAACCTAAAATTTAATTAGAGATTTTTAATATCTCTTGAGTCTCTGATAGCAGTTTTCAAGACAT